>JARQWZ010007221.1:0-40404 GCA_033150135.1 Gobio occitaniae
AGTGTATTTAATGAGCTTCAAATTCTTACTGTACATCAGAACACAAACAGCTCTTTTATGCTTGATTCTTATTTTATGCAGTTTTTCCTGGTACACTTTGATGTAGCTTCTCATGTTGTCCAGTTGTGATACAAAAAATGCTGAACAAATAAAAGATATGTGGATGTTTCTGCAGCACTTAATATTATTATTGACCTTTTATTGTGACCAGGGCTAATGGTGCGTTAACTCCAGACCCGAATGAAGCGTTAACCGCGAGTGATTTACATCAGTCAATGCAAAGACGCGAATAGACATTCTGCGAAAAATCGAACTTTGGCAGATATTCGCGCTGCTTTAACCAATTAGGAGCTTGCTCTAGTAGTGACAACAATGAGGACAAACTCATATGTGGATTACCCGGAGCTGTAACGATACATTCTTCATACTTTATAGAAACAGGAATAAAAAGGATCTTGCTTGGAAGAAAGTGAGTGAGGAGGTCGGACAGTCTGGTGAGTTATATAAAAAAAACGTTCTTTACTCAATTTGAGCTAAACATATATTGAGACTACAAGCTAGCTAAAGCCGGCAATTTGAGCTTATTCGCCGTATTTTAAAACAAATCCATGTCAGCCATTTCACAACGAGGACGAGCCGCTGACAGAAGCCCCTCCCATGATACAAATTCACATCTGTTGTGAAGTGAATGTCACACGCGAAATGTTCACTGAGCGTCCAACTACGTGCGAATAGAGCGATTTATTCACGCAAGTCGCGTCTGGTGTGAACGCACCCTAAGGCACACCTATGCAATAATCCTGCTGTCTAATCAACATCTTGATATGCCTGGATGGATTATCTCGGCAAAGGAGAAGTGCTCACTAACACACATTTAGACAGATTTGTGTACATAGAAAAAGTCTTAGATCTCTGAGTTCAGCTCATGAAAAATGTGGGCAACAACAAAAGCGTTTAAAATTTTGTTCTGTGTATATCTATTAACCTCTAGGAGTCTGAGCTGTTTTCGGGGCCCTTTAGAAGTTTTGACATGCTCTTACATTTGTGCATTTTTCAGTTGCTTATAAACACATTAATGGCAAAAGTGTAATTACACTGTATTCAGCACAAACTGGGCTACCATTAGGGCTGGGCGATATATCGCATGACATTGTTAGGCGCATCTCGTCAGTAAAGCCGGTTCCTTGATTAGTAGTAAATCGCCATCACCTGCTTTCAGATAGAGCGGCATTTACTACACAGAGCCATAGTTCACTGACAAGCTGAGACATATCACATTAATTATCACGGACGTATCGCCTGCGATAAGTAATGCGATATGGCTCAGCTTGTCAGTGAACTACGGGTCTGTGTAGTAAATGCCGCTCTCTCTGAAAGCAGGTGATGGCGATTTACTACTAATCAAGGAACCGGCTTTACTGACGAGATGCGCCTAACAATGTCATGCGATATATCGCCCAGCCCTAGCTACCATAATATCTGAGCAACATGTATGTACATGCTTGTATTTTTGAGAGAAAAATGTTTATGCATGATTTTGAAAAAACTAAAAAAAGCGTTGCTGACTAAATGTTTTTAAAATAATGCCTCAGGACATACAATAGATCTGTGTCCACAAGACTTTTGACTAATGGGTGTATTTGCACAGAGTTTTTGCTTTAAACTGATGTGAGAATCATTGAGCCTACTCATTCACATAAAACAATACACTGATTTAAAGTTTGTAAGACAAACCCCACAAAAAACCCATATGCGAGGAGGCGTGATATCTAATGAATAATAATGAGTATCACCTGAGAGGACAAAAGAACATAATAACCCACATAATGATCTGTATAATGAGCTGCATAATGAATGAGCTTCAGATATGTGACAGAGAGCAAAAAATGGTCTTCTTATTTAGTTGAAAATTGAACTTATCTAGTAAATGCATCTTGATTTAAGAATGTTTAAATATTTAGACTAGAAACAAGACAAATTGCTAAGAAGAAAAAACATTTTTGTACTATTTTTTATGTTTTTGAAAGTAGTCTCATGCTAAAAAAATTAATAATTAAAATTAAGATACAATTTAAAACAAAACTAAATTCACTTTAAAGAAATCTATTCACTTTCTACAAAAAAAAAAATTCACTTTCTACAAATCAAAACTCCAGAATCATTTCTGACAAACTTTGATATTAAATTCATAATAATCATATTTAAACATCAATATGAAGAAAAATACGTTTGACTGGTACTATATTTATAGCATCTGATCAGGCATGTGTGAATAAAAGCTTTATTGATGTGACACTAGGCTCTTTTACAATGAACACGTTATAATCTGTCCAAAACAGGCCAAATAAATCTTGCGTCTATGACATTTTATGTTGCAGCAGGATTCATATTTAAACTTTCTTTTTGCGTTTAATATTCACAGATGCTAACAGAATAAACTTGGCCTACCTCACAATCAGCAGTGGAATCTATTGCTCTAAGAAATGAACAGCTTTTCATGAGGTTAATTATTCCTCAACGCTTCTCAAAGCGATGTAGATGAAGTAACGTTACATCGCTTCACTAGATGTGTTTTTTTGAGTTGATGCGAGGATCGCCTCATTTGAATCTGGAAGAGCACGCAATCCGTGGGCGTGGTCGCAATTCTGGATAATGAAGAGGGTCGTGAGCGACTCTCTCTTTTCAAACATTTCAAACTTTTAATTACATAAACATAGCATATATGTTTTCGAGTTGGTTAACATGATTTAAAACCTGACATTTCAGCGTTTCTTTAGACATATGTCTCATGTTTGTGAGACAAGTATTCACTAAGCTAGAGTTCCTTTTCTGAAGACTATCTGAATGAATGTCTTTGACAGAGACTGCAGATCGCGCGTCATGTTTGTTTTCTTTCTTTATTTTGCAAAAAGCAAAACATTGTTTTTATTGTGACTGTACACAAAAAAATAGAAACTTAACAGATTATAATGATGTATAACACTTGCCTGAATGATAAAAAAACGAGTTATTTGAGTCTCTTTGGCACTCATAAGAAAAAATGCGAGCCGATCGCGCCGGCGCGACCACCGACTCGAGGGGGTTAATGAAGCTAGACTGTTATCACCCCTCTCTCTACCTCCAGACTGGTTTGACAGTTTTATCACGTGACCCCCGAATGAGCAGCGAGTTCTCCGAGAGGGCGCCGCTGCTCTTCCTCAGACGGCCAGCAGGAGTCTGCGCGAGCGGAGGCTGGGGGGCGATGGCGGTGTGTGTTGCTGACGCCACGGTGTTGCGAGCGAAGCTAGGAGGTTTGATCGCGGAAGAGGTTCGAGGGCTGGGGCGGTCCAGCGTGGCGCGGCACATCTTCTCCTGAACCGATGATGTCTTCTTGCTGTTGTTGAGGGCGGGAATCTGCGTCCTGAGGGGAACAACCTTCCTCAAACATGATGATGATGATGATGATGGTTTAGTGGAGGGTGAAGGTCTGTTTTTAGTCCCGACATCTCGTTTGCCGCTCGATTGTGTTGCTCCAGCGCTGGTTTTTGCATCTGTAGCTTTACAATCGTCCTCTGATTTCATCTGTGATGGGTCGAAGGTCACATTTGGGGTCACTTCTGTATTTCTGAACTGTGTTTGGTCGTTGTTCGGCGATTCCTCTATGGAAAGGTTTTGTATCTTTGGCTCCTCCGTCATGCTGTGTGTGATGGAGAGCGAGTGTATGGGAGGGAGTGAATCTGCTCCGCAGGGGTCAGAGGTCACGGTCTTTCGTCGCCGTGAGCGACGAGCACTGCCGAAGCGCAGCGGGGAACTGTGAGGGCTCGTCATCAGCAGCTCCAGAAGCCCCTCCCTCTTTAACGCCGCCTCCACGTCTGCTTCACTATTGGACCGCAACCCAAAGGCCCCGCCCACAGCCTCGTGCCCCGCCCACGAGTGACGCTTGTCCTCCGCCTCCTTCAGACACTTGCGCCGGGACTCCTCCCTCATCCCTCGCTCCACGTTCTCCTGAGGAAAGAGAAGAAATCCGGTTGATTACCAGAATGAGGATGTTCACGCTGCCTAATACACTCACCTAAAGGATTATTAGGAACACATACTAATACTGTGTTTAAACCCCTTTTGCCTTCAGAACTGCCTTAATTCTAAGTGGCATTGATTCAACAAGGTGCTGAAAGCATTCTTTAGAAATGTTGGCCCATATTGATAGGAGAGCATCTTGCAGTTGATGGAGATTTGTGGGATGCACATCCAGGGCACGAAGCTCCCGTTCCACCACATCCCAAATATGCTCTATTGGGTTGAGATCTGGTGACTGTGGGGGCCATTTTAGTCCAGTGAACTCATTGTCATGTTCAAGAAACCAATTTGAAATGATTGGAGCTTTGTGACGGTGCATTATCCTGCTGGAAGCAGCCATCAGAGGATGGGGACATGGTGGTCATAAAGGGATGGACATGGTCAGAAACAATGCTCAGGTAGGCCGTGGCATTTAAACCATGCCCAATTGGCACTAAGGGGCCTAAAGTGTGCCAAGAAAACATCCCCCACACCATTACACCACCACCACCAGCCTGCACAGTGGTAACAAGGCATGATGGATCCATGTTCTCATTCTGTTTACGCCAAATTCTGACTCTACCATCTGAATGTCTCAACAGAAATCCAGACTCATCAGACCAGGCAACATTTTTCCAGTCTTCAACTGTCCAATTTTGGTGAGCTCGTGCAAATTGTAGCTTCTTTTTCCTCTTTGTAGTGGAGATGAGTGGTACCCGGTGGGGTCTTCTGCTGTTGTAGCCCATCCGCCTCAAGGTTGTGTGTGTTGTGGCTTCACAAATGCTTTGCTGCAGACCTCGGTTGTAACGAGTGGTTATTTCAGTCAAAGTTGCTCTTCTATCAGCTTGAATCAGTCGGCCCATTCTCCTCTGACCTCTAGCATCAACAAGGCATTTTCGCCCACAGGACTGCCGCATGGATGTTTTTCCCTTTTCACACCATTCTTTGTAAACCCTAGAAATGGTTGTGCGTGAAAATCCCAGTAACTGAGCAGATTGTGAAATACTCAGACCGGCCCGTCTGGCACCAACAACCATGCCACGCTCAAAATTGCTTAAATCACCTTTCTTTCCCATTCTGACATTCAGTGTGGAGTTCAGGAGATTGTCTTGACCAGGACCACACCCCTAAATGCATTGAAGCAACTGCCGTGTGATTGGTTGATTAGATAATTGCATTAATGAGAAATTGAACAGGTGTTCCTAATAATCCTTTAGGTGAGTGTAGGTCCCACCCACTAACAGCGATCCTCAGTGCTCTGCCAGTGGTCATAATGTTATGCCTGATCGGTGTAAAGCTGCCATTTTAGATCCGTTTTACCTGAACTGCTTTTTTGAACTTGGAGCAGAAATTCTGGAAAATTCGGAAGCACTCGTCCAGTTTGAGGACGTCTTTGTCTTCGCAGAGGAAACCGATCAGAGCATCTCCTTCCCTCTGGAGCTCCTCCATCCTGATCCTCAAATCCTCCAGAGCCTCGGCCGCGCTCTGGAACACACGGTCAGAGGTGAACACCACAGATATACATAATAAAGGCTAGATGTCTTACGGCGGAGTCTCTAACGTCATCAGCGGCGGCCATCTTGTCACAGGCTAGCTTTCTGGTGGGCTCCTGATGTAAGGATACTCTTATCTCGCTGAAATCTGGACGGATTTACAAATGGTTTGGTTTCTTACAAACGTTATTAACGTGGCTATAATTCTGGATGATTGAACAAATAATTATTCATAAGTATGCAGTGTCATAGCTACATCTTTGACGTTAACAACAAACCAAACAGTTTGAAAATCTGTAGAAAATTGAGCAAATTATGGTTATTTAAAAAGTACACACACCATTAAAACACAATGTTAGGAGTGAGTGAGCTGACTGTGACAAAATGGCCGCCAGGTGCGGACGTCGACCTTCATTGGCCAGCAGCGCGGACGAGACATCTAGCCTTTATTATGTATATCTATGGTGAACACAGTCAGAGGAAGCGGTCAGGCAGGTCAGAGGTCAGGGGTCACCTTTAGGAAGGACTGCATCTGCGTCAGGAGCTCGTCTTCTGTGTGGAGGTGCTGCTCTAAATGGTCCACGCTTCGGCTCAGAGAACGAAACTCTTCATGGATGCTGTCAACACACACTCTATACACACACACACACACACACACACACACACACACACACACACACACACACACACACACACACACACACACACACACACAGGTTCGTACAGTAGAATCTATCTGAGTGTGTCTGGTCTCATTGGTTGCTTCTCACCGAGCCGCCTGCTGAACGTGCAGGAGTTTCTCTGGAAACACGAGCAGATCTTTCCTCTGAGCCTC
Organism: Gobio occitaniae; assembly: GCA_033150135.1. Taxonomy (NCBI): domain Eukaryota; kingdom Metazoa; phylum Chordata; class Actinopteri; order Cypriniformes; family Gobionidae; genus Gobio; species Gobio occitaniae. The sequence goes on from JARQWZ010007221.1 coordinate 6,364, forward strand.
CTGTAAGATGTGATGTTTCAGTGAGACGCTCTCTGACCGTTAAGAACACGCGTGTGTGTTGTGTCCATTATAAACCGGATCAGGCCGACACGCTTACCAGAGCCACAAAGTGCAGCAGATTCACTCCAGGTGTGTTGGCTTTAGTATCAGCCAGTGACAGCAGAGAGGAGAGCCTGAAGCCCACGGCATTACCAGCAGAGCCACCCTGAGAGACAGACAGGCAGAGAGACAGACAGGCCGAGAGACAGGCAGACAGAGAGTCAGAGAGACAGACAGGCAGACAGAGAGACAGAAAGTCAGAGAGACAGACAGGCAGAGAGACAGATAGGCAGACAGAGAGTCAGAGAGACAGACAGGCAGAGAGACAGGCAGACAGACAGACAGACAGATGGAGAGACAGACAGACGGAAAGACAGACAGACGGAAGACAGAGACGGATAGATAGACAGAAAGACAGACATACGGATAGAGAGACAGACGGACAGATGGAGAGACAAGCAGACAGACAGACGGATAGATAGACAGACGGAAGACAGAGACAGACAGAGAGACGGATAGATAGATAGATAGATAGATAGATAGATAGATAGATAGATAGATAGATAGATAGATAGATAGATAGATAGATAGATAGATAGATAGATAGATAGATAGACAGACAGACAGACAGAGAGACAGACAGACAGACAGACAGATAGATGGAGAGACAGGCAGACAGACAGACGGATAGACAGAGACAGACAAAGAGACGTACAGATGGAGAGAGAGACGGATAGATAGATAGACCAAGACAGACAGAGAAACGAAACGATAGACAGACGGATAAATAGACAGAGAGACAGACAGACAGACAGATAGATAGACAGACAGAGAGACGGACAGATGGATTGACAGACAGATGGATAGACAGATAGACGGATAGATAGATAGACAGACAGACAGACAGACAGATAGACAGACAGACAGACAGACAGACAGACAGACAGACAGACAGACAGATAGATAGATAGATAGATAGATAGATAGATAGATAGATAGATAGATGATAGATAGATAGATAGATAGATAGATAGATAGATAGATAGATAGATAGATAGATAGATAGATAGATAGACGGATAGACAGAGACGGAGAGACAGACAGATAGACAGACAGACGGATAGACAGAGACAGACAGAGAGATGGACAGATAGACAGACGAATACATAGACAGACAGACGGATAGACAGAGACGGAGAGACAGACAGACGTATAGATAGATGGAGAGATAGACAGACAGACGGATAGATAGACAGACAGATGGATAGACAGAGATGGAGAGACAGACAGACGGATAGATAGATAAATAAAGTTTTAAATATGTTCTTTACGTTTATTTTTTGTAATGTGTGAAGCATTAATGTTGAGGTTTACTGATGTTATCTGATTCTGTGTTTGTTCTTCATGGGATTTTTTGGGAACATTTGACCTGGAACGTAACGATCATACCCAGAATTTTAACTTAAAGTATTTTTTACCTTTGATGTAGTCGTGCTTGTAACCAGTGTTGGGGAAAGTTACTTTGAAAAGTAATGCATTACAATATTGCATTACTCCGTTAAAAAGTAACTAATTGAGTTACTTAGTTACTTTTTAAGAAAAGTAATGCGTTATGTTACTTTTGCGTTACTTTTTCTCAACTGGGCTGGGCTTGTTTTTGTTTTTTTTTATAACAAAAAAGTTATATTTTTGTAAAGACCTCTTCATACCAAAATTGAAATAATAAGCCCCAGGCTGATGTAAAAATGCAAATTCACGCATGAACAGTAGAGGGCGCGGCTCTGCTGTGCTGCCATTCTGGATAATGGTAGAATAGGATGCAGGAGAAAAACAAAAATCGAGTAATAAAAAAAAAAAAAAAAAAAATCAAGTAATTTTCATCATCAAAGGTCAGCAGCAAGACATTGGTAAATTAAATATAAAGGTAGATTATGCATAAAAATAGTTGTTTTATTTAACATTTAATTATTGGAGGTTTGTGTAGTACTCTGATTTTGCATTTGACTGATTTTATTCATTTTGAGGAGTACAGAATCTTTGGTGAGATAAATAAATGCTCACATTTAGTCTGGAACTACAATAACCATCATGTTTACACACAACGCCTCTGCACTTTTTTTTCTCAACATGGGGGCAGGAGAGCTGTCAGTCAAATTAATTTGAAAGTAATTTGCGTTACTTTTTTGAAAAAGTAACTCAGATATTTTGTTGTAAATTTGAAAAGTAATGCGTTACTTTACTAGTTACTTGAAAAAAGTAATATTATTATGTAACTCAAGTTACTTGTAATGCGTTACCCCCAACACTGCTTGTAACGTTCCTGCACTTCAGACACGAACTGATCAAATGTATATTAAAGTAAATCTGTTTGGATTCTGAAGGCATGAGTGTGAATGTACACTGATGTATTCTTAATGAGAAGCTTGAGTTTGGTTATTATGAGTGTGAATGTGTTGAGGACTTACAGCGTTCATGATGTTTCCAGACTGCAGCACTAAATGAAGGACATCGTGAAGCTCCTCGCAGGTCACCAGCTCTACACAACACAAGGGCTTCATATTAATAACCCTCTCAGCACAGCATTTAGAGCTAAGAACAGATGTTGATCACCGTTAATGGCGGTCAGGACGAGGGCGATGTCGTGTTTCATGACTGTGTATGAAGGGAAAAACTCTTCCTTCAGCAGCAGAGCCTTGAGACGCAGCTCATACCTGCACACACACAGAAGAACCAGCTCGATGAAGAGGATCTGGACCAGACCGGATCACGGCCGCTGTCTATACTGTACCTGGGTAAGTGGATGAGTCGGTGTAGGAAAGCGGCAGGAGGCGGCAGGTCTCTGGGGTTCCCGCTGAACATCTGTAGATTCTTCACCTGTCAATCAATCAATGACTCAATCAATGACTCACTCACTCACTCACTCACTCACTCACTCACTCACTCACTCACTCACTCACTCACTCACTCACTCACTCACTCAATCAATCAATCAATCAATCAATCAATCAATCAATCAATCAATCAATCAATCACTCACTCACTCACTCAATCACTCAATAAATCACTCAATCAATCAATCAATCACTCAATCACTCACTCAATCAATCAATCAATCAATCAATCAATCAATCAATCAATCAATCAATCAATCAATCAATCACTCAATCAATCACTCAATCAATCAATCACTCAATCAATCAATAAATCAATCAATCACTCACTCACTCACTCACTCACTCACTCACTCAATCAATCAATCAATCAATCAATCACTCAATCAATCACTCAATCAATCACTCACTCACTCACTCAATCACTCACTCAATCACTCACTCAATCAATCAATCAATCACTCACTCAATCGATCAATCACTCAATCAATCAATCAATCAATCACTCAATCAATCAATCAATCGATCACTCAAACGATCACTCAATCGATCACTCAATCAATCACTCAATCAATCAATCACTCAATCAATCAATCAATCACTCACTCAATCAATCAATCAATCAATCAATCAATCAATCAATCAATCAATCACTCAATCAATCAATCGATCACTCAATCGATCACTCAATCAATCACTCAATCAATCAATCACTCAATCAATCAATCGATCACTCACACACTCACACCTTCACACACTCACACACTCACACCTTCACTCACTCACACACTCACTCACTCACTCACACACTCACTCACACACTCACACCTTCACTCACACTCACTCACTCACTCAGACCGCAATAATCAGTCGGTGGCGCCTGTACCTCGTCCTCCTCTGGCAGGAGCTTCAGCAGCTCTCGGAGAGACTCCACACTGAAGACGCCGATGTTCCCGTGGAGAATATCATCCAGAAGACGCTCGCTGGACCTGGACATACACACTCACAGAAAGTGAATGAGAGCGGAGGAGCGAAACACTCACACCGTCACACACACCATCTCACACACACACACACACACACACACACGCACTTTTGTCTTACTTTCTGAAGTGTTTAAGGAAAATGGAGATATTCAAGCTTCTCTTGGAGTCCAGGATGCTGATCTGAAGACAAACACACACACAAACACACACACTTATAAATGCTGTTGATACTCAACACAATCAAACATTTTTGTTTTTTAATGTCTATATAGTTTTTATTTAAATTTTGAATTAGTTAATATATTGTTTCACATAAACACACACATTTTTATATATATATATATATATATATATATATATATATATATATATATATATATATATATATATATATATATATATATATATATATATAAAATCCCTGTTGAACTCTTATTTTGAATTTGACTGTGACATTGCATGTGGGCGGAGTCAGGGACATGCACAAACAAGTTCGTTCCACAGAATGTTCTGCCGCTGCAACGAGACCGATCGTGGTTTGTTTAATGTGTGTGGGTTCTTGACAACGTAAGTTTACTTTAATATACATAGTTATGTGAATGTGAATGTGTATGTGTCTATATGTAGACATATGTATGTTTAATCCATGCTATATTGTTGTTAGCCGTGATATTCCTTGCACGTGCGAAGAAAGTTTAGATTAACAGACATACTTATGTAGGCAAGTTCTGTGTTTATTGCAAATACATATAACAATGCTGATATGGATCGCTGGTATATCTGTGCTGTTACTTTACTGGCATACAGTTTGGATGTGTGGTTTACATTATATTATAAGGAGTAGGCCTATTTGACTGTGTTTAGCCCACATGCAATGTTGCCTCTGGCTTGGCGTGCTCAGTTGGGGACACTCAATTTTTCAACTAAACATTGAAATAAATCTAATTAATAAACTAAATTAACCATTTAAACTAAATTACTGATCGAATTATTGATCTAAAGCCCACACTGTCACTATATGATAATTGAAATGATCTGATGACATCAGCGTTTTTTCCAGAATGGCTATACAGCTGAATAAAATTATGCTGCATTATTTTCCTGTTTAACACTGTAAAGCTGCTTTGAAACAATCTACATTGTTAAAAGCACTATATAAATAAAGTTGACTTGACTTGACTTTAGCACCAAATAATGTTGTGACTCTGTTCTATTACTGGAACAAGAGCTCCACCTAGTGGTCATTGGTTTAATTTCATTCTGTACTACTCAATTCATAATTATGTGTAGCTTTATTTACTGTGATATATATTTGCGAGCATAGTATTTCATATTTGATAAGTTTATTTAATTTATTCATTGTTATTTAATTTATTTCAGAAACCACACATATAGACCTCCATATAAACAAACTACTTGTGAATTTGATGGAAATAAATCAATGCTTGGGAACTGAAGCTGTCATGCACTTCTTTGCCTATAAACCTTCTGATCGAGGTTGAGGATTGGATGTTGCCAAGCCAGTGCATTCACGCACATACATCTTTAATAAAGTGGTCCTTCGAGCCGGATACAACATCTTATCCTCATGGCAGCATCTCGGGATTACATTGACGAACAACAAAGTCTCCGTCCTAGCAGGATCCGACGAATTCCTGGACATCTGGAGGACTTTGTACTTACTTCCCAACCCCGGCCGCTAGTTCCACCCCCCTTGCAAGAGGATTTAAGTCATATGCTAATTAGTAGTGAGAATGTCTCTGCTACCGATGTGGATTATCGAACTTCTACTCCTGATAGACTTTGGACTGAACAGAACACTGAGACTACAAGGTTACGTAGAGTGGAGGAGTGTGTTTGGAAAGTTCAAGAGCAAATCAGGGAGCTACAAAGCACATTACAAATGTCTCTCGAGCAAGGCAAAGGATCACCATACATGCATCAGGGCTACTCAACATTCTCCACACACCTCCACTGAGACCAGGGGATGCTCAAGGTTTTGAGGACTTTGCTTTATCAGTTAGCACTCTGGTTGGTCTCCTCAATACATTGGAGGGGTCTTCCAAGACGGAGCTGATGTGTGGTTCCCATATCGATAGATTGCTCACCAAGCTCCCCTCATCTCAAAGAGATAGCTTTGTTGAATACTGTCTGGCTAAGGGAATTCTCCAGAATGGGGCTGATAGAACCTACACACTTCCTGAGTTTGCAGAGTGGCTCGAGAAAAAATCACAAGCGCTTCAGATATTGAGGAGAGCAGCTGAGCTCTACAGTTCAGATAGACCTCGCTCTGAGAATAGAGAACAGAGAAACTCAAAGCCACCAAAGGTACAATCTACAATCTACTATGGCATGGATCAGGCGAAAGAGAAACACTCTGCCTCATCTACTTCATCTTTTCATACGACAAAAGAGCAGACAAAGGACAAGAAACAGGAAAGCTTTAAGCCGTACTGCCCTTTCTGCAAATGCCAGCAACATTATCTCAACTCTTGTCCTGAATTTGTCAAATTAACAGTCCCCCAAATAACAGCATGGGTAAAGGACAATAACAGATGCTGGAGGTGTGGTAGAGGACATGAGCCTGCAAACTGCACCCTGAAAAAGCCATGTTCCAATTGTGGAGAACAACACTTGTCAATTCTCCATGAAACCGCAGCCAACATCCACAAGAGCATCCTTACTATGAATACGGTAGCCCGCACTGTTTACCTTGATCAGGTTACTCACTCTGGCAGAGTCATGTTGAAAGTGGTTCAGGTCAGACTTCATAGCAAAGGGAGAATGTTGGACACATATGCCATTCTAGACGATGGTTCTGAAAGGACCATAATTCTCCCAACAGCAGTGCATTACCTTGATCTGGATAAGACAGATGAATCACTTGCCCTCAGGACAATTCGACAAGAAGTAGTAGAGATCCAGGGTGCATCAGTATCATTTGAGGTGTCTGCCTCTGTAAATCCGAGCATTCGTCTCAAGATACATGCTGCCTTTAGAGCACAAGAGCTGAACATTGCCAAGCAATCCTGCCCTGTGGACATTCTGAAGCACAAGTTTGCACATCTGAGAGACGTTCCCATTGTACCTTTCAAAGCGGTACAGCCCATGCTCCTCATCGGTTCTGATTACCCACATCTCAGCACACCGATAGCTCCAGTACTCATGGGCCCATTGGGCGGTCCTGTTGCCGTCAGTACAAGTTTGGGCTGGGCTATCCAAGGTCCAACTACATTCCTAGACCAGCCATTGGAGACTACCTGATTGAACATCTCGCTGTTCCATGCTCCTACACAAGATCTGTCTCATCATGTTGAAAAGTTGTGGCAAGTCGACATACTTCCTTTTCAGCCTGTGAAAGACATTACACGATCCAAGCAGGACAGGGATGCTCTTCAAATGCTGGAAACAAAAACAAAGAGGGTTGAAGTGGATGGAGCCTTCCTCTTCTTCGCAGAGTTAATGCGAAGGTCTTGAATGCAGGTTCAGAATCAGTCATGGCTCTTCTAAAGGCCACTGAGCGCCGTTTGAATCGAAATTCAGAGCTAGCAGAAGTCTACAATAAAGAAATCCACAAACTGGAGCAAGCAGGATATGCGGTAACACTCACTTCTGAAGAAGCAAAAAGTACAGATGAGTCCTGGTTTATTCCCCACCACCTTGTGCATCACAACAATAAAGCCAGGGTTGTGTTCAACTGTTCTTATCAGTTCCATCAAGCTTCACTGAATGATCAGTTACTCCCAGTTCCTACGTTGGGTCCATCACTGCTGGGAGTTCTCCTCAGATTTCGACAATATCCTGTGGCCATCAGTGGGGACATTCGTTCAATGTTTCACCAAGTACGCCTACTTCCAGAAGATCAGCCTTTGCTGCGCTTCTTGTGGAGAGATCTGGAAAAGGAGAGGAGTCCTGACATCTATGAATGGCGTGTTCTTCCATTTGGAACCACGTGCAGCCCATGTTGTGCCATCTATGCCCTCCAGCGTCATGCCATCGACCATCGTGAAGGCAATGAAGAGGTAGCAGATTCAGTATTGAAATCCTTCTAACTGTTTGCAGTCCCTTCCCACAACTGATGAGGCCAAACAGCTCATAGATAAAATGAGAATGTTACTATCTGCTGGGGGGTTCGAAATAAGACAATGGGCCAGTAACTACCCAAAGGTAATTGCTCATCTACCAACTGAAGCACGATCGGAAAGCTGTGAGCTACTATCAACAGAGAAGCCTACCATGCGCAATATCTATAGAGTGCTAGCATCACAGTATGACCCTCTTGGTTATATTTTACCTTATACCACCCGGGCTAAAATCCTTGTTCAAGCTCTGTGGATAAACAAAAGAGGCTGGGATGACTGCATTGGAAATGAGATGCTTGGCAAATGGCAAGAGTGGACCAATGAACTGCAGTATCTTCCAATGGTAGGCATGCCAAGGTGCTATTCCCAGACTGTCCAGAACCTGACAAAAACAAGATTGAGTTGCACGTATTTTGTGATGCCTCTGAGCGGGCTTACGGTTCAGTGGCATATCTGCATCTCCAAGACAATGAAAGAGGGATTCATACCTCATTTTTTATGGCCAGATCCTGTGTTGCACCAAAAAAGCAACTATCAGTGCCCCGACTGGAACTGTGTGGTGCCCTTACTGGAGCCCAACTGGCTAAACTCCTTGTAACTGAAATTACCCAACCCATCCATACAACTGTTCTCTGGACAGACTCCACCACAGTTCTCACGTGGATCAAGTCTGAATCCTGTCATTACAAGGTATTTGTTGGCACACGGATTGCTGAAATACAGGAGTTGACCAGTTCAGAGGACTGGAGATATGTGGACTCAGAACTAAACCCTGCTGATGACATTACAAGAGGGAAATCTCTTTATGAACTCTCTCAAGTATGTCGGTGGAATCAGGGCCCTCACTTCTTACAACAGTCACCAGAAAACTGGCCAACACAACCTACTGTATCCTCAAGTGATGAAAATGAGCTAAGAAAGTCATTTTTCTTTGCTCATGTTGCTGTCATTCACTCCTCCCTTCCAGATCCAGAGCAGCACAAAACATGGACAGACTTAGTCCAAGCTACCTACCAGTCTGTACATGGGGCAGAAGCACCCCCAATGTCAGCTTCACAGCACATTGATACTGAATTGCTTCTTCTGAGACAAGCCCAGCAGGATAGTTTCCCTGATGAAGTCCATGCACTTCAGAATGGTAAGGTCATACGTGCTAACAGTAGGTAGAGTACTCTGTCACCTGAATATGATCAAACCATAGGATAAATTCGGGTAGGAGGTCGCCTTCGCAAAGCTGAGAAACTTGATGTTGACACTTTACATCCTATGGTACTGGCACCTGATCACCCCATCACCAAACCTCATAATACAAGACTATGACAACCGACTGCTTCATCCTGGTCCTGAACGTGTCTTCGCAGAGGTACGAAGAACATACTGGATTATCCGAGGCAGACAAGCCATAAAGAAATATCAACACCAATGCAGAGAATGCAGGAATTGGGCAGTAATCCAGTCAACCCCAAAATGGCAGATCTCCCTGATTCTCGTCTTCGCTTATATCAGCCTCCGTTTTGGTCAACTGGAGTTGATTGCTTCGGACCATTTACAGTGAAGATAGGCAGAAGACATGAAAAACGCAGGGGAATCATTTTCAAGAGTCTCACCACGCGGTGTATCCACTTAGACCTCCTACATAATATGGATACTGACTCCTTTCTCATGGCTTTACGTCGTTTCATTGCACGACGCGGCTAACCCTTCGAATTAATATCTGACCAGGGCACAAATTTCAGAGGTGGGAATAGAGAACTCCAAGAAAGCTTCTCTGCACTTGAGCCAACCATCAAAGAAAAACTGAGTGAACACAGTATTTCATTTAAGTTTAATCCTCCACATGCACCTCATTTCGGGGGAGACTGGGAGCGTGAAATCCGCTCCATAAAATCCTGTCTTCGAGTAGTACTTAAGGCGAGACACGGCAGGTGAAAACATCGTTTTTTCATGCAGTGGTCAATTTTGAGATTTCGGGCCAGTTTGCTCCCTTAACATGTAAGCTTTCATGTCAAAATAAAAAAAATGTCAACATTACACATTAAGGTGGTTATTTCATTATATTTTGTCACCATGCGCCTTTAGATTTCTACCCGAAATCATCAAAAGTTATTCTAGCGCGATCTCTTGTGCCGTCTCCATTCACAGAAACGTGTCATGCTTGGTATCATTGTAAAGCTCTCAGTCTCACACACAGCGCCGGCTAATCCAAATATGGCAATTTCCTTTGTAGAACTGACCAACCGCGAAAGAATGCAGCCGAAAACCACATCTGATTGGTCGATGTGAATTTCTCACACGCTGCCGCTTGCTTGTGTCTCCACCTGATAGAAAGTGCAGATAACGCTGAAATCGGCTCATAAACGCTCACAGAAAAGACCAAGTAGCAAGAGCTAGTAAAAAGAAAGTGAACAACAACAGATTAGATGACGAAACCCCGTCAGAATTAGATTCAAATAGTTATAGATGGACCAATACAACAAACAGGGACAGTTCGTCTGCAGTTTTTGTGACTAGTGTTTGTTAAGGTAGTTCTCTTAAGGTAGTTCTCTAATAGCTATTGCTATTAATAATTTATTCATTTATCAATTTCCACGTGTTTTAAATTTTATACACTACTGATATTAATTAACTGAATATATATTTTGTTTGTAGGTTGGGGGTTTTATAGAAATGTATGCAGTTATACAGTATAAAACTTTAAAGGCCGTTTTCTCAAAATGAGTTTTTCCTCACACTCAGAGTCAGATATATCCACTTCAGTAGCACCAACAAGCACCAACTTTTGCAGTCTTATACTGAACTATATTCTGAAGGCTTTTACTGAGGGATTTGTTGATATATCATTCCTATCCTGAGTTATAGGTCCTTTAACTCCAAAAAACATGGCGAAAATTGATTTTTTAAGGCTATTGTCAGTATTCTCTAATTTACTAAAGCACAAAATAAGATATCCAGAATCCCCTCTGTAAAAGCCCTCTCATCTAACATGTCAACAAATAGAACCAAGAATTTTAAACATGGTCCTTTCCAATTTCCAGATTTTGTTTTTGGAAAAGTATGCAAATGAGCGTATATTTAAGTATATAAGGCCTAATTTGCATATTAAAACATTAATTTACACAAAACTTGTAATACATTTTTTTCTTATGTTTATGCCAGTTATAAACTGGAGAAGTTTCACAGTGACATCTTGTAATTAAAAAAAATTCCCTATTCACCTGTAGTGTCTCGCCTTAAAGATCAAATAGTGTCAGAAGAAGTACTATCTACTGTTCTTGTTGAAGTGGAAGGAATACTAAATTCTAAACCACTTGGTTATGTATCGTCAGAGATATCTGACCCAGACCCAGTTACTCCAAATATCTTGCTGATTGGGCGGCGGGATGCCTCTCTCCCTCAAGTGGTTTACGGCACAAGAGAATTACTTGGAAAGAGAAAATAGCGACATAGTCAAGTCATAGCTGACCAGTTCTGGAAACAGTTCATTCAGAACTACTTGCATCAGTAGTTTTGATGTGTTTTTGTCATTCTTAATTTATATTTTAAAGTTTTTTTTAATATTTTTCATTTTGATTTTAGTTAGTTTTACTAATTTTGTTGTGTTTTGTCATTTTTATTAGTTTTTTAAACATTTCTACAGTTTTTATTGCATTCTGAATTAGTTTTTATTTTATATTTTTATTTTACTTAAAGTTTTAGACATTTTGTTGCATGTTTTTGTCTTTTATTAGTTTTAATAAACATCTCTGTATTATCTATTTTAGTACTTCAACTCGAACTAAATGAAAATTAGAAGTGTTACCATGGCAACTAGAATATATTAATATATTATATTTCAGGGAAATGTTCCTGTTTTATTTGCTGATACTAAGACAGGGGTCTCACCTGCGGTCTGAGGTCAGCTCGTCCCACAGTGCTCCCGCTGGACGGAGTGGATGGAGGCGGGTCCTCCTGTTGTCCGAACAGCTCCTCGATGGCTCTGATGTCGATGTGGACCGGCTTCCTGCTGAGCCGCCCCAGGGTCCACAGGTTCGGCCCGTCCTGCCGTTTGACGCGATCTTCAGGAATCGGTTTCCAATAGAAACCTCTCACCCTCCTCTTCCTCTCCGCTGGGATTCCCACGGGCAGGGGCGGAGGAAGGGGAGGAGCAGGAGGCGGGGCGTTGAGGGGGGCGTGGTCATTCAATAAAGGAGGAGGAGTCATTAAAACAACATCGCCCTCGTCATCAAAACTCTGGCTCTCATTGGCCAACGAGACACCGCTCATAGTCGGAGGAGGTGTGGGCGGGGTCAGATGATTGACAGCAGCGCTAGCTGACTGCATGACATCATCAGGGGGTTTCTTAAAGCCACGCCCCCCACAGATGAATGCCTGGATGTCAACATGAAGAAGCTTCTGTAACAGGACAACACAAAACACACAAATTTGTGCACAATTAAACACACTTCAGTAACGATAAACACATCATTGTTTTATGGGACACACACATCCGGTTTGTTCTGAATAATGTGTGTGTGTGTGTGAGTGAGTGTGTGTTTTTTGTGTGAGTGTGTGTGTGAGTGTGTGTGTGTGAGTGTGAGTGTGAGTGTGAGTGTGTGAGTGTGTGTGTGTGTGTGTGTGTGTGTGAGAGTGTGTGTGAGAGTTTGTGTGAGAGTCAGTGTGTGTGTTTTTTGTGTGTGTCTATGCGTGTGTGTGTGTGTGTGTGTTTTGTGTGTGTCTGTGTGTGTTACACAAACAAGCTTACAATCGTTCCTAAACTAGAGTATATAAATGAGACCATCCTTAAACAGAGATATTGAGAGTTTAGTTCAGAAATTCAATCACTAATACGTCTTTATGAGATGACATCACAGCGTCTGCAGGTTATTACAGAAGAAAATATGAATCATATCAGCAAATATTTACACATGCAAACGGGACAATAGAGGCACTGGAAATTATGCATAACATACACATCTCCAACAAATAGCTTTCAGCTTTTGGGGATGAATATGATGTTTCCTGTTTCAATTTGCAAGAACAAAATCTAACAAACCACAATATTATTTATGAATAATATATTTTATTCATAAACTGCCCCTAAGTGGATGAATAATCAGACATAAACAACTGTAGAAATAATTTGTATGGAGTAAATTTAGTTTCAGAATTAAACTGAGAAAACTACACAGAAATTATCAACTCATAACACTTATATTTAATCTTTAAACGTGTATTCATAAGCTCCTGATGAAAACTATTATGCAAAACACGCAGTCGAACAATATGTTAACAACTGATCAGTGAGGAAGGAAACAAACGTACCTTTATGTGCTGATGAATGTGTTCCTAAAGACTTCAGTCACAACGGAATCATAACTGATCATCCCAGTTATGAGATATTTACATAACTCAATAATTAATTACATTACCTTAAGTCCATTAAAATTGAGGTAAGTGAATATTCCCTGCGTCCGGTGAGTCCGACAGAAGCTTGGGCGCATGTGCACACTACACACACACACACACACACACACACACTTGAATAAAACACTCTTATTATTATTAGTACAGAGTCATCTAAAGCAGAGTAGCGGACAATATCATTGCATACAATTATGTGAACTGAAAAAGTTGCAATATTAAAGCAGATGTGTAAACAGTCTTGTGCGTGTGTGTGTGTGTGTGTGTGTGCGTGCATGCGTGCGTGTGTGTGAGACTGATAACAGCTCTGCCCGTCACACCCAGCATCAGTAAACTGTCAGTCCTGCCATTTTCAATGCATTTTATTATTTGCAGGATTGTTGTACAAACAAACACAGTTATGGTCAGAATTATTGATAAATATGAGCAAAGAAGCCTGTGAAAATAAATCTGCATTGTTAAGTCTTACTGTTTTCCGAACAACATGTGGTGATGTAGATGCCGTTTGATGTTTTTTTTTTTTGATGTGGATTTCTGACCCCGAGATTCAACCAATTCAGCGGGGCAAAAAAGTATTTAGTCAGCCACTAATTGTGCAAGTTCTCCCACTTAAAAAGATGAGAGAGGCCTGTAATTTTCATCATAGGTATATTTCAACTATGAGAGACAGAATGAGAAAGAAAATCCAGAAAAATCACAATCAAAATTTATTTGCAAATTATGGTGGAAAATAAGTATCTGGTCAACAACAAAAGTTCATCTTAATACTTTGTTATATACCCTTTGTTGGCAATGACTAAGTCTCCACAAGGTTTTTCCACACTGTCGCTGGTAGTTTGGCCCATTCCTCCATGCAGAGCTCCTCTAGAGCAGTGATGTTTTTTGGGGCTGTCGCTGGGCAACACGGATTTTCAACTCCCCTCCACAGATTTTCTATGGGGTTGAGATCTGGAGACTGGCTAGGCCACTCCAGGACCTTGAAATGCTTCTTACGAAGCCACTCCTGCTTTGCCCGGGCGGTGTGTTTGGGATCATAGTCATGCTGAAAGACCCAGCCACGTTTCTTCTTCAATGCCCTTGCTGATGGAAGGTTTTTACTCATGGCCCCATTCATTCTTTCCTTTACACGGATCAGTCGTCCTGGTCCCTCTGCAGAAAAACAGCCCTAAAGCATGATGCCCCCCCCCCCCATGCTTCACAGTAGGTGTGGTGTTCTTCTTTCTCCTCCAAACACGGCAAGTTGAGTTTTTACCAAAAAGTTCTATTTTGGTTTCATCTGACCATATGATATTCTTCCAATCCTCTTCTGGATCATCCAAATGCTCTCTAGCAAACTTCAGACGGGCCCGGACATGTCCTGGCTTAAGCAGGGGGACACGTCTGGCACTGCAGGATTTGAGTCCCTGGTGGCGTAGTGTGTTACTGATGGTAGCATTTGTTATTTTGGTCCCAGCTCTCTGCAGGTCCTTCACTAGGTCCCCCCGTGTGGTTCTGGGATTTTTGCTCACCGTTCTTGTGATCATTTTAACCCCACGGGGTGAGATCTTGCGTGGAGCCCCAGATCGAGGGAGATTATCTGGTTTCTGGTGTCCTTTGACAGCTCTTTGGTCTTGGCCATAGTGGATTTTGGAGTCTGACTGTTTGAGGTTGTGGACAGGTCTTTTATACTGATAACGAGTTCAAACAGGTGTGATTAATACAGGTAACAAGTGGAGGACAGAAGAGCCTCTTAAAGAAGAAGTTACAGGTCTGTGAGAGCCAGAAATCTTGCTTTTTTGTAGGTGACCAAATACTTATTTTCCACCATAATTTACAAATAAATTCTTTAAAAATCAGACAATGTGATTTTCTGGATTCTTTCTCTCATTCTGTCTCTCATAGTTGAAGTGTACCTATGATGAAAATTACAGGCCTCACTCATCTTTTTAAGTAGGAGAACTTGCACAATTGGTGGCTGACTAAATACTTTTTTGCCCCACTGTATATATTTATACACACAACAGCACTTGGCTGGTAGATCCTTCTCCAGAAAGGTAAATGCACACACTCACTAGCCACTCCAATTCTCCAAACTACCACCCCTCTTGCACAAACAAACAGGCCTGGCTTATAACCTGGAAGCTCCACCCACATGGACTCCTCCACGTTCTTTCAGAGGTAAGTATTACAACAGTAATGTTCTATAAATGACCATATACATAACATTTAATCTTCAGTATTATAACATTTACACAACCATCAATATTGACCATAAAATAATATATAAATATATATTTATATAAATATAGATCTATTTGCATACCAGTGGTACTTGCGTTTTTAGGATTCCCAACCCCCCCCCAAACAACAACACTTAAGACGGTCCAGTTACCGGAACGCGGGAATACAGCGATATCTAGCTTTCTGGATTATAACTGGGGTTTGCCACTTGCTTCCGGTAACCTGGACTAAACACAACACAAACAGACCGCGACCAAAGACAAAACATAATGTGCAGATAAGTACAATAAACATCTATGGATTAATTTATCTGTTGTCTGTGTGTGTTTTATGAGGGAATATGTTATGTATGCTACTGAAGTGTTAACCTGACCTGATAACGTTGAATGTGACTGGACGACAGGGAACGTCTTGGTTACTGTTGTAACTCTCGTTTCCCGACGGAGGGAACGGAGACGTTATGTGTCTCCTGCCACAACCACTGGATGACTGGGACCATGGTAAAAAAAAAAAACTTACATTTACACACAAACTGACCAGCAAACGCAACTTTCTGATGCCATCTTTTTTTTTCAGCTCAATTGTCACAGAATGGAACGCACAGGATTGTGGGATATCAAAGGCAGCGAAGGATACAAATATGCTGCCTTCAAAAATCGATCAGATGAAGGGATCTCAGGAGACAGGAAGTGAAGCTGACATTAGATTCGGACATGCCTTAGTATCTTCCTGCCTTGAAATGTATCCTCCGAAGGCAGCATTTTCCAGGTTACGGACACAGCCATTGTCAATTCATTAATTAGACGACAGGTGGACTGAATAAGGCTAACAAATGAACAAACTCGGTCAAAGGACAAGACGGACACAAAACTTTCCTTGCTTTCTTGTAGCTCAAACAGTAGAGCATGGCGCTAGCAACGCCAAGGTCATGGGTTTGATTCCAAAAACTAACAAGATGTAAAATGTGTACCCTGAATGCAATGTAAGTCGCTTTGGATAAAAGCGTTTGCCAAACGCTTAAATGTAAATGTAAAACAAGACATACACGATTTTAATGTAACATTTTTATTTTTATAAGTTTTACACTATAAGTTTTAGTAAATTAGTAGTTTTTTTGACTTTTCATTATTTTATATATGTCTATATCATTAAAATTATTTCAAGTAACAATGTTTTCTTTATGGTTTTAATTTTAGAAAACAACATCAACTCTGTTTTGGGTTTTAGCCAGAAAAACTGCATCATTAATAAAGAGACTCAATACTCACATTGACATGATTTTGCATATCACCCGAGAACCGCTCCTGGTTTCCTATTTTTCTGCATCACTGCCATCTTGAGGAACGGCACACATTCAAATTCTGTCCTGAAGATTCAATCTGACCCGAAACTGATTATTCATCATCCCTGTGTGACACTAGGACACTCGGGACTGTTGTCTGCATCAAAAACAGGAAAAAAATGTAAATTAAAAGGGGAAAACATTGAAATGTGACACTGATACAAAAGCAGATAAACAGCCGAGAAATAAGAGGAAAATATCAGTATTCATTATAAAATTACTCAAAAATATACTTCATATTGGGATCTGACTTTTGTCTCCATTTGCTCTTTTTTTTATCACAACCATAAACTGATGACACACACACAACATGACACACGCCTCATCTCCTCCTGCGATCTTTCTGAGGTCCTCTCTGGACTGTAGAGAGCTCACTTTGAGCTAATCCTGTCTCATAAGACCGCGCTCACTTCCATCAAGATGTGGCATGACACGGAGGACTGGTGGAATAAATGATGAAGCGACTACGCCACTCTGGCACTTTGCCAGAGATAAGGACTTGCCCTTGGGCAACACAGGTTCGTGTGCAAGAAATGGGCAGAAGACGTGGGTAAAAATTATGAAAATTTTATTAAAGATAAAATATCTAAAGCAACAAAAGAAAAGAAATGAATAAACTCAATAGAATGTAATATGGGTGACCTGCATTCTCAGACACCTCTATAGGAATAAGTACAGGAGCCCAGGCGCAACAGGCAGGGAGTAAGGGCACTAATAGGCCTCCATAGCACAGCACAATTTAGTAACACCTGTGTGGAAACACTCTCACTCACACACACACCACTACACACAGCACTTGTGAAGCAACACCACCACCAAAATCCGCCACCTTCGACACCCAGCTCCTGTAACAAAGAGATGGTGTGTTACACTTGAGGATATTCACAAAATCACTGGTAGATTCACGAACACACTGCATCTAGCACGTCAATGCACGGGATGTGAAGGCACTTTTAACCATGCCTTTCACCCATAAATACAACACATCATACACAAAATAACTTCATCTACAATAAAGAATTATAAGAAAGTTATACCAACAAAATAAATTAACCAAAAACATTAAACAAAAGAAATAAGAACAAATATTTTACAACCAACATACAACAGAAGAAAACAAAACCAAAGGAAAACACAACAAATGTATAAAATGACAGGCAAAGCAACAGCGCCCCTGGATGATAATTCCCACGAAGCCCCGACAGCACGAGATTTAATGGCCCATAGGCGCAAGTCTACCTGTAAATTTAAAATATAAAAACAGATCAGACAGCCCAACCGAAATGCCAGCTTATTGTCACTTTCAGCACATAGCTACAAATCGGTAGAATCAGATGTCTAGCACACTTTACCATTAAGTGCACAGGTGAACCAGAAAGCTGCGGGCTCGTTCTATCAATCCGCGTCAAATACGCGCACAGGGGGGAACAAGGAACCGCTGATACGCAGCAGCGCAATCTAGAATACAATTAACAATAACATAAAACACACTCTTTTATAAATACACACTAACAAACTTTAAAACCACATACCGCATGCGTGCATCCGTGAGCTCACTTCATGGCAATACAGCACAACGGGAGACAAGTCTGTAGCGTCAGGAAACCGCATGTATTGAACTGCACAAGGAACCACATCAACCAAGCACCAGCCGCAAGGTTTGTCCCAAGTTATAGCTCTAAACAAGGATAATACCAATATGAAACAGCGCACTACTAAAAGTTAGCCAACATCACCAAACATACCTGACCGGCGACTAGAAATGACGCAAACGCAAGGGGGCGTGGCTCGTGACGCCATACAACCTGACGGCCAAATTTATACCTGTCCACTACACAGTGATAGGACAATCAATGAGCGGAATAATCGCATGCAGCTGGAAAGGAGGTGATTCCTAGACCTGCCACAATCAGGATGGGGGACCTGCAGGCCTTTTTGGTCAATGATTCGTGCCTTGAATTCGGGCTGACATCGTCTCATGTGATCCTGAGATCCCAGCCTGGATACGTGCCCAAAGTTCCCACCACTCCCTTTTGGGACCAGAAGGTGAACTTGCAAACGCTGCTCCCGGAGAAGGCAGACCGAGTCCTTTGTTGCTGTGTCCTGTGTGTTTACGTGGACCGCATGCAGAGCTAGTTGGACGCTTGAACATTTTGAATCCATTCGCGCGTCCACAGTGAATTGGACGCGCGTATGAAGCTAAATAGACGCGCGTTCAATGCGCTCCAGGAGAAATTTGTCATAAAAGACCACTCTGCCTCTTTTCATTTTCATTAAATATATATATTAAACATTAATAGCCACACAAATGTGGTCCAGGCAACTCCTACATTATCTTCAATGCATGTGTATTTAAATATCCCCAAAAAAAAAAGTGATGAAACTTCTCTTTGCCCTCAGTCAAAACGATTCGGCAGACAACAAATGATGATTCATGAGAGCAAAGGTCAGCCGTTAGATCAGCACAAGATGATTATATCTGATGTTTAACCACTACAGGACATCAGAGCCAGCGGCAGGCGGCAGAAGGAAAGGCTGCTCTCGCCGGGGTTAATGAGCGCTGAGTGCCCGGTGATCGCCTGGATCTCACAACAGATTTTTTATTTTTTTAAATAGGCGCTCTCTTTATAAATAAACCACAGATTTGACCTTTAAACAACCACAGTCTCACCTGAAAAAGTCTTGAAACTACATTTTGTGACATAAGAGTAGTATTTTTAAATTAAGCGGGGTTTCTCATCACGTCACTTCACCACGTGACAGCAGCGAGCAGGCTCCTGATTGGTTAACGCGCCGCGAATTGATGCCAAAGTTAAAATTTTTTCAACTCGGACGTCAGATACGAATTCGCTTCAAACGCTGGAATGCACAAAAAGCACCACTCGCGCGTAACGAGCGTATTGCGCAAGACGCTCAATTTGTGTCAAATTTTCGTCATTCGCGCGAACTGGACGTGCGAATGAGGCGGAATCACGTCCATCGCGCCTTTCCATTGACTTCATATTGAAATCACTCGCTCCTTACACTCTATTCGCGTTTGGTGTGGACGCAGCATTAGGATTACTTTTAATTAGGAGATACTCAGGAGAGACTAAGGAGAAACACCTTTACATTGACGAGATGGACAAAGCAACTCAAGGACTAAAGTACTAAAGCAAACAAGGGACTAATGAGATCATTAATTAGACGACAGGTGGACTGAATAAGGCTAACAAAGGAACAAACTCGAGACGCTGTCAAAGTCCACAGATGGACTCCCAAACCCTACCCTTAAACTTACCCATACCACCACACCTGTCCCTAACTCTACCCTTAAACTTACCCATACCACCACACCTGTCCCTAACTCTACCCTTAAACTTACCCATACCACCACACCTGTCCCTAACTCTACCCTTAAACTTACCCACACCACCACACCTGTCCCTAACTCTACCTTTAAACTTACCCATACCACCACACCTGTCCCTAACTCTACCTTTAAACTTACCCATACCACCACACCTGTCCCTAACTCTACCTTTAAACTTACCCATACCACCACACCTGTCCCTAACTCTACCTTTAAACTTACCCATACCACCACACCTGTCCCTAACTCTACCCTTAAACTTACCCATACCAACACACCTGTCCCTAACCCTACCCTTAAACTTACCCACGCCACCACACCTGTCCCTAACTCTACCTTTAAACTTACCCACACCACCACACCGGTCCCTAACTTTACCCTTAAACTTACCCATACCACCACACCTGTCCCTAACCCTACCCTTAAACTTACCCACACCACCACACCTGTCCCTAACCCTACCCTTAAACTTACCCACACCACCACACCTGTCCCTAACTCTACCTTTAAACTTACCCACACCACCACACCTGTCCCTAACTCTACCCTTAAACTTACCCACACCACCACACCTGTCCCTAACTCTACCCTTAAACTTACCCATACCACCACACCTGTCCCTAACTCTACCTTTAAACTTACCCATACAACCACACCTGTCCCTAACTCTACCTTTAAACTTACCCATACCACCACACCTGTCCCTAACTTTACCCTTAAACTTACCCATACCACCACACCTGTCCCTAACCCTACCCTTAAACTTACCCACACCACCACACCTGTCCCTAACCCTACCCTTAAAACTTACCCACACCACCACACCTGTCCCTAACTCTACCTTTAAACTTACCCACACCACCACACCTGTCCCTAACTCTACCCTTAAACTTACCCATACCACCACACCTGTCCCTAACTCTACCTTTAAACTTACCCATACCACCACACCTGTCCCTAACTTTACCCTTAAACTTACCCATACCACCACACCTGTTCCTAACTCTACCCTTAAACTTACCCATCCCACCACACCTGTCCCTAACTCTACCTTTAAACTTACCCATACCACCACACCTGTCCCTAACTTTACCCTTAAACTTACCCATACCACCACACCTGTCCCTAACCCTACCCTTAAACTTACCCACACCACCACACCTGTCCCTAACTCTACCTTTAAACTTACCCACACCACCACACCTGTCCCTAACCCTACCCTTAAACTTACCCACACCACCACACCTGTCCCTAACCCTACCCTTAAACTTACCCACACCACCACACCTGTCCCTAACCCTACCCTTAAACTTACCCACACCACCACACCTGTCCCTAACTCTACCTTTAAATTAGAATCTAGAATCTTAGAATCTAACTTTTAGGTAGACTATCAATATATCAATATTCTCAATCATCAGTCGATGTCCACCCCTGTGATGTGTGGCAGCAGCTGCAGCGCAAGATCTTGGGAGAATGCTCAAGGAACCACAGACACAGTGCAGTACTATAACATTCTCAAATTTATTAAGGAAGAAAGGTCATATATAAAGGTGTAAGTGAAACATGTGTGTGCGCAAAATGTGTGTCTGTGTATCTTAATGTTTTGTCTTGGATGTCTGGGTGTGTGCGAATGTGTCCAAGGACTACTGAATGTATTGTCTAATTGTGCACACGTACCATGGCAGAAAAGTCAGTGTTATACAAGGAAAGTTAGAAAGTGAAGCCCAAGAAATAAGAAAATATTAACAATGGCCACTTTAAATCATTTATGATTTAGTGCTTCACTTTTAGGAAAATAGCTAAGGCTGTTTTTTTAAGGGATAGTACCTTTCAAATGCATATTGGTTATCTGGGAGCCGGGCTGAATGAATAATCACTGTTATTGCACTCCCGACACTAAGTATCGGACCCTCAGTCACTCTCCGGATACCAAATACAAAAGAATATGATTATTAATATGTTTATGATTATTTTCAGTCTAATATTGCGATCTATAGACCATACTCGTCGTGATGTTGTATCCTGTCCAGCCTCCTCGTTGATGTGTTGTTGTTGGTACAGATTAACTAATCAGATCGCATATGGACGTAACGCTGCGTTCGTCAGCTCCTTTCCGCCCATATGTTTACTCTCCTAGTTAATCTGGACGTCCCCCTTGGCACGGGGCAGCCTTCAGTCTACTTGCATGTATCCACTGCGGCTGCAGGTCAGTCAGCACTCCTGTCCTCGTCACTGCAATCACTGTAGCCGGCCCAAGGTATTTTGGCTCTCCGACCTTGACTGGCTTCAGGCTCCTTATCAGCACCTGTTGGTTGGGCACAAACTGATGTGTTGGTTTTTCTGAGGGGAGAGGAAATGTTAGTGAGACATCACCATTAATAGAATTCAATTTCTCAACCAGCGCCGTGACATAGTCCTCCATGATCACCTCCATCTCACCTAAGGAAGAAACGCCAGCGCGGCCTTTGACCCATGAGGTCGGGAAAGGCCTACCCATTAGGATTTCAAAAGGAGACATTTTAGTAGTGGAGGATGGTGTCATTCGTATTTCAGCTAAAACAGCTGGTAGTACAGTCATCCAATTTCTTCTGTCTTTGATCGTTCGGTGGGATCTTTCGACCACGCCCGACGTTTGTTGATGGTACGGGATATTGAAATGCCAATCAATAGCCAATGTTTTAGCCAATAATTGTGTTACCTTTGATGCAAAAGGTGTTCCATTGTCGCTTTCGATTACAGTCGGTATCCCAAATCTGGGTATGATTTCTTTGGACAAAATCTTGACCACTGTTTTTGCATTCTCCCTCGCACATGGGAAAGCTTCTGGCCACTTTGTGAATCTGTCAACAATCACTAACAAATATTTGCAATTCTGAACAGGTGGCATATGCGTAAAATCTATTTGCAAATGTTGAAATGGAGCCTCTGGAAATGGTAAGGCTGAATGACTTACAGGTCGATGAATATTAGTTTTTGCACAAATTAGACATGAGTCTAAGAGTAATTTAGTTGTCTTGTGTACATCTGCTATACAATACAAAGCATTGATTGCTTGTGCCGTTTTTGCAGAACTGGTGTGTGAGAGACCATGATAATGACGTATGAGCAACACAAGTGTTAATTTTGGCAAGGCCACTTTCCCCTCAGAGTCTCTGATAATTCCCTGTTCGTCTGGCTTACAGCCTTTTGAGGCCCAGTATTTTAAGTCCGCCTCAGTTGGCTGACTCTGCAGTATTTTGATATCAATATCAGGTAAATTAGTTACATGTGCCATCATAGCAACTTCCCCCAATTCTATTACCTTTTTGCATGTTTTTTTAGAAGCCTCCTTTGCAGCTGCGTCAGCCAACTGATTACCTCTTACTTCCTCTGAATCTCCTGCTGCGTGCCCCCTCACCTTGACTATGGCCACTTTGCTCGGCAACTGCACCGCATTGATTAAATCTCCTATCAAATCAGAATGTGCTATTGGTTTTCCATCCGCTGTCCTAAAATTTCTTTGTTCCCATGTTTTTGCAAAATCATGTACAGCACCATGTGCATATTTAGAATCAGTATAAATTGTGACAATTTTACCTTTTGAAAGTTCACAAGCTCTCGTCAGTGCCACTAGTTCCGCTGCCTGTGCTGATGTGTACGGCAATGGCTATGCTTCCACCACTTCATCAGGGAGTCTAACGACTGCATAACCACATAAATATACACCATCTGATGGTTTAGAGCATGAACCGTCAACATATAGTTTATCCCCCTCTTCTAGGGCCGTATCTAACAGATCGGGCCTACAAGCAGTTTCAGCTTCAATTGTTTTCAGACAATCATGCACCTCATCAGTGCTGTCAGAGTTTTGGTCTGCTGCATCCAGCAATTCTCTCAAAGCAATGACAGCAATGTGTGGAGCAGATGATGGCTTAATGGTTAAATTTGTTGTCGCTAACAGAGTGGCTTCGTAACCTGAACGACGTTGTGCTGTCATGTGTTGTGTATTAAGATTGTGTAAAATTGCGCTTACCTGGTGTGAGGTGTGCAATGTCAATGGATATGACAGAACTGTTTTTTCAGCACCCCTTACCATCAACGCAGCAGCAGCTACTGCTCGGAGGCATGTAGGCAGACCTTGTGCAACATTGTCTAAAGTTTTGGATAAATAAGAAACTGGACGATAACTTGTACCATGTTCCTGGGCCAGTATCCCCGCCGCAATGCCCCCCGCTCTCATGCACATACAGATGAAAATTATTTTTGTAGTTCGGAAGGCCCAAAGCCGGTGCTGACATGATAGCTTGTTTTAATACCTTAAAGGCCACATCCATTTCATCAGTCCACTTGATTGTTTGTTTTGGTGAAGCTTTGGTGTCAATTGCTTGTCTCAGAGTCTTGTCATACAAAGAACAGTCTGGTATCCAAGCCCTGCACCACCACACCTGTCCCTAACTTTACCCTTAAACTTACCCATACCACCACACCTGTCCCTAACCCTACCCTTAAACTTACCCACACCACCACACCTGTCCCTAACTCTACCTTTAAACTTACCCACACCACCACACCTGTCCCTAACTCTACCTTTAAACTTACCCCTACCACCACACCTGTCCCTAACTCTACCCCTTAAACTTACCCATACCACCACACCTGTCCCTAACCCTACCCTTAAACTGACCCATACCACCACACCTGTCCCTAACTCTACCCTTAAACTTACCCACACCACCACACCTGTCCCTAACTTTACCTTTAAACTTACCCATACCACCACACCTGTCCCTAACTCTACCTTTAAACTTACCCACACCACCACACCTGTCCCTAACTCTACCTTTAAACTTACCCATATCACCACACCTGTCCCTAACTCTACCTTTAAACTTACCCACACCACCACACCTGTCCCTAACTCTACCTTTAAACTTACCCATACCACCACACCTGTCCCTAACTCTACCTTTAAACTTACCCATACCACCACACCTGTCCCTAACTCTACCTTTAAACTTACCCACACCACCACACCTGTCCCTAACTCTACCTTTAAACTTACCCATACCACCACACCTGTCCCTAACTCTACCTTTAAACTTACCCACACCACCACACCTGTCCCTAACTCTACCTTTAAACTTACCCACACCACCACACCTGTCCCTAACTCTACCTTTAAACTTACCCACACCACCACACCTGTCCCTAACCCTACCCTTAAACTTACCCATACCACCACACCTGTCCCTAACCCTACCCTTAAACTTACCCACACCACCACACCTGTCCCTAACTCTACCTTTAAACTTACCCACACCACCACACCTGTCCCTAACCCTACCCTTAAACTTACCCACACCACCACACCTGTCCCTAACTCTACCTTTAAACTTACCCACACCACCACACCTGTCCCTAACTCTACCTTTAAACTTACCCACACCACCACACCTGTCCCTAATCCTACCCTTAAACTTACCCACACCACCACACCTGTCCCTAACCCTACCCTTAAACTTACCCATACCACCACACCTGTCCCTAACCCTACCCTTAAACTTACCCATACCACCACACCTGTCCCTAACCCTACCCTTAAACTTACCCATACCACCACACCTGTCCCTAACCCTACCCTTAAACTTACCCATACCACCACACCTGTCCCTAACCCTACCCTTAAACTTACCCACACCACCACACCTGTCCCTAACTCTACCTTTAAACTTACCCACACCACCACACCTGTCCCTAACTTTACCATTAAACTTACCCATACCACCACACCTGTTCCTAACTCTACCCTTAAACTGACCCACACCACCACACCTGTCCCTAACCCTACCCTTAACCTTACCCATACCACCACACCTGTCCCTAACCCTACCCTTAAACTAACCCACACCACCACACCTGTCCCTAACTCTACCCTTAAACTAACCCACACCACCACACCTGTCCCTAACTTTACCTTTAAACTTACCCATACCACCACACCTGTCCCTAACTCTACCTTTAAACTTACCCACACCACCACACCTGTCCCTAACTCTACCTTTAAACTTACCCATATCACCACACCTGTCCCTAACTCTACCTTTAAACTTACCCACACCACCACACCTGTCCCTAACTCTACCTTTAAACTTACCCATACCACCACACCTGTCCCTAACTCTACCTTTAAACTTACCCATACCACCACACCTGTCCCTAACTCTACCTTTAAACTTACCCACACCACCACACCTGTCCCTAACTCTACCTTTAAACTTACCCATACCACCACGACCTGTCCCTAACTCTACCTTTAAACTTACCCACACCACCACACCTGTCCCTAACTCTACTTTAAACTTACCCACACCACCACACCTGTCCCTAACTCTACCTTTAAACTTACCCACACCACCACACCTGTCCCTAACCCTACCCTTAAACTACCCATACCACCACACCTGTCCCTAACCCTACCCTTAAACTTACCCACACCACCACACCTGTCCCTAACTCTACCTTTAAACTTACCCACACCACACACCTGTCCCTAACCCTACCCTTAAACTTACCCCACACCACCACACCTGTCCTAACTCTACCTTTAAACTTACCCACACCACCACACCTGTCCCTAACTCTACCTTTAAACTTACCCACACCACCACACCTGTCCCTAATCCTACCCTTAAACTTACCCACACCACCACACCTGTCCCTAACCCTACCCTTAAACTTACCCATACCACCACACCTGTCCCTAACCCTACCCTTAAACTTACCCATACCACCACACCTGTCCCTAACCCTACCCTTAAACTTACCCATACCACCACACCTGTCCCTAACCCTACCCTTAAACTTACCCATACCACCACACCTGTCCTAACCCTACCCTTAAACTTACCCACACCACCACACCTGTCCCTAACTCTACCTTTAAACTTACCACACCACCACACCTGTCCCTAACTTTACCATTAAACTTACCCATACCACCACACCTGTTCCTAACTCTACCCTTAAACTGACCCACACCACCACACCTGTCCCTAACCCTACCCTTAACCTTACCCATACCACCACACCTGTCCCTAACCCTACCCTTAAACTAACCCACACCACCACACCTGTCCCTAACGTCTACCCTTAAAACTAACCCACACCACCACACACTGTCCCTAACTCTACCGATCCCACCTCAATATCACAAAGGTGTTTTGCAATGCAATTTGAACACAGTAAGTACATTGTACTTAAGGCCACCTAATATAAAGTGGGGCCAAACAAGACATGCACGTGACACTCGGTTTGCATTACACGATTGCAAAATATTCTGAACGTTTTTATTTTTTTATTTTAGTAAATTCGTTTTGTTTTTGACATTTTCATTATTTTATATATTTCTATATCATAATAGAAAAAACATATTAGTTTTATTACATCAGGTAAAAAAAAACTAGCTGAAATATAAAATCAATTTAAGTTTTAACTTTATATAACAACGACAACAACAACAACAACTCCGTTTTGGGTTTTAGCCAGAAAAACTGCATCATTAATAAAGAGACTCAATACTCACATTGACATGATTTTGCATATCACCCGAGAACCGCTCCTGGTTTCCTGTTTTTCTGCATCACTGCCATCTTGAGGAACGGCACACATTCAAATTCTGTCCTAAAGATTCAATCTGACCCGAAACTGATTATTCATCATCCCTGTGTGACACTAGGACACTCGGGACTGTTGTCTGCATCAAAAACAGGACAAAAATGTAATTATAAGGGGAAAACATTGAAATGTGACACTGATATAAAAGCAGATAAACAGCCGAGAAATAAGAGGAAAATATCAGTATTCATTATAAAATTACTCAAAAATATACTTCATATTGGGATCTGACTTTTGTCTCCATTTGCTCTCTTTTTTATCACAACCAATAAACTGATGACACACACACATCACACACACCACATGTTTTTAAGCCATTTGGTTTATAAACAAGGAAATTAACCTGTAAAAACCGTGTCATTATACACGTGTGTCCTTCTAAACCATATATACAAGGACACACACATTCTCACACACACACTCTCACACACACACAAACTCTCTCTCTCTCACACACTCTCTCTCACACACACACAACACACACACTCAAGTCTTACACACACACAAACTCTCCTCTCTCTCACACACACACACACACACACACACACACACACACACACACACACACACACACACACACACACACACACACACACTCAAGTCTTACACACACACACAGACTCTCACACAGACTCTCACACACACTCTCACACACACTCTCACACACACTCTCACACACACACACTCACACACACACTCACACACACACTCACACACACACTCACACACACACACACTCACACACACACTCTCACACACACACTCTCACACACACTCTCACACACACTCTCACACACACTCTCACACACACTCTCACACACACTCTCACACACACTCTCACACACACTCACACACACACACACTCACACACACACTCACACACACACTCACACACTCACACACACACTCACACACTCACACACTCACACACACACACACTCACACACACACACACTCACACACACTCACACACTCACACACACACACACACACACACACACACACTCACACACACACACACACTCACACACACACACACACACACACACACTCTCTCACACACACACACACACTCTCTCTCACACACACACACACACACACACACACACACACACACACACACACACGACACACACACACACACACACACACACACACACACACACACACACACACACTCTCTCACACACACACACACACACACTCTCTCTCTCTCACACACACAGCACACACACACACACACACACACACACACACACACACACACACACACACACACTCACACACACTCTCTCACACACACACTCTCTCTCTCACACACACAGCACACACACACACACACACTCTCACACACTCTCTCACACACACACACACTCTCTCTCACACACACACACACACACACACATACACACACACACACACAGACATACCTCTGTCAGCTGACTTCGAGCTGAAGTTGATCCACTCTCTCTGTCAACACTTTGCCAACAGATACCCCACTTCATCGGATCGTCAGCGGCGCAGCCTTACCCCTGATGATTCAAGAGGACGCACATCTGAACATCGCAGGTATGACAGACATTCATTTAATGACTCTGACTCTTTTCATGAACAACATAGACCTTCATACAGAGACTCTAGTGGCAACAGGGACTATTATGAAGCGCGCAGACACGATGGCTATCGTGATCAAAGTCCTAGGATGTCACAGCAACGGGGCCAACAAATCACAGCTCGAGACTCTCTGGATTGTTCTTCTCGTTCTGACCGTGGTCGGGGCGACAGGTCATCGGATGGCTACTCAACAAAGCGGCTTAGTCATCGATCTCAAAGTCCTGGACATGTGCATTTCGAGTCTCCTTCACGTGGTCATCAGGGCCAGGGAAACTACCAGTAGTTGACAATGAGGGCCAATTGCCAACTGCTACTGACACCAGGCCCATTGGTAATGTTGAACATCATATGACTTCAGATACTGGTCAGGTTGTGACACAAAATGTGTCACTTGTAATCGAAGACAAAGTAGTTCAGGCATTTGTCGATACTGGTGCTGATGTTTCTCTGATAAGTGAAGATTTCAGAATGTCTACTCCAACTTTACGTCAAAGACCTTGGTGAAACAGTTCATACCTCTGACATCTATTTCTGGTGACACTTTAGATTCAGTGGGTACTTTGTCAGCTTATGTCACTTTGGGTAACGTACAGTGTCACATTCATTTCAAGTGATCAGAAATTGCTCAAAAGCAGTTGTACTTGGTTGGAACTTTTTGTCTATGCACAAAATTGTGATTAACATGTGTAACATGTCTTTTGACCTAGGTGATGACTCCTTATCCTTTGTAAGTATAGACCACCATAACCTGAAACTTGTGGATGTTACAGTGGTGACCACTACAGTTGTTCATTTACATTTATGCATTTAGCAGACGCTTTTATCCAAAGCGACTTACAACTTGGGGATACAATAAGCGATTGGTCGTGAAGAGTCGAGTGAGCGCAACAAGTGCCTGAAATACTTGGTCCGTGTAAATTTCTCTGTGTAGCACAGGCTAGAGTAGGGCAGGAAAGAGGAGGAAAAGAGGAAAGGAAAGTTTTTTTTTTTTTTTTTTAGGAGGTTAAGTGCTCACGGAAGAGATGAGTTTTTAGTTGACTTTTGAATGTTGTCAATGAATCTGCATTTCGGATGGCGGTGGGCAGATCGTTCCACCAGCTGGGAACGTTGAATGAAAATGTTCTGGAAAGGGATTTTTTGCCTCTCTGTGATGGTACCACAAGCCTTCGCTCCTTGGTTGAACGAAGGCTTCTGGTGGGGGTGTGGCGACGTAGAATCGAGTCAAAGTATGCAGGAGCTGAGTGCGTGGTGGCTCTGTAGGCAAGCGTCAGCGACTTAAAACTTGATGCGAGCAGCGAGTGGTAGCCAGTGCAGAGAGATGAAGAGTGGTGTGACGTGGGTCCTTTTGGGCTCGTTGAAGACCAGACGTGCCGCTGCATTCTGGATCATTCGAAGTGTTTGGATCGCACAAGAGGGAGTCCAGCCAGAAGCGCATTGCAGTAGTCAAGTCTAGAAATAACCAGGGCCTGGACAAGAAGCTGTGTTGCGTGTTCTGTTAGGAACGGTCTGATCTTCCTGATGTTGCAGAGCGCAAACCTGTAAGAGCGAGCTGTCTTAGCAATGTGATCTCTGAAGGACAACTGGTCATCAAATGTAACTCCAAGATTTCTGACTGATTTGAAGGGGAGATCAGGGATGCACTTAGCTGGATGGTGAAGTCATGTTGCATAGTGGGGACTGGCGGGGAAAGATGAGGAACTCAGTCTTTGCCAGGTTGAGTTGTAGGTGATTTTTACTCATCCATGCAGAGATGTCAGCCAGACAGCTGGAGATTCGTGCAGCTCTACTGTGGGGTCGTCTGGTTGGAATGAAAGGTAGAGCTGAGTGTCATCAGCATAGCAGTGATATGAGAAGCCATGTGCCTGTATGATGGGACCTAATGAAGTAATGTAAATGGAGAAAAGGAGAGGTCCAAGCACTGAGCCCTGAGGAACCCCGTGGTCAGTTGATGCGCTTGGGATTCCTCTCCTCTCCAGGCAACCTTGAAGGACCTACCTGTGAGATAAGATTCAAACCAATGGAGCGGAGTCCCTGTGATGCCCAGTGATGAGATGGTGGACAGAAGGATTTGATGATTTACCGTGTCAAAGGCAGCAGATAGATCAAGGAGGACGAGGACTGATGAATTGGACTCAGCTTTCGCTATCCGCAGGGCTTCGGTGACCGACAGTAATGCAGTCTCTGTGGAGTGGCCCCTTTTGAAACCGGATTGGTTAGAGTCCAGCTGGTTATTCTGAGAGAGGAAGGATGAAACCTGGTTGAAAACAACTCGTTCAAGAGTTTTTGCTATGAATGGCAGGAGAGAGACAGGTCTGTAGTTATCTATGAGTGATGCGTTTAAAGTGGGTTTTCTTAAGCAGTGGAGTTACCCGAGCCTGCTTGAAAGTGGTAGGGAAAGTGCCAGTGCAGAGCGATGTGTTGATGATGTGTGTGAGTGCAGGAAGGAGAGTAGGAGAGATGGCTTGAGGAGGTGTGAGGGAATGGGATCGAGAGGACAGGTGGTAGGATGGCTGGAGAGGAAAAGTTTAGATACATCGGCCTCAGTGAGTGTGGAAAATGAGAAGAGAGTTGTTCGGTCGTGGAAGTGGCTGATCTAAAATCACAGTGTGTGGGGGTGAGAACTGATTGCTGATAGTTGTTGTTTTGTTTGTGAAGAATTGTGCAAAGTCGTCTGGAGATAGGGAGGTGGTGGGGGGTGGTGGAGGAGGACAGAGCAGAGAGTTGAATGTTCTGAATAGTGTGCGTGAGTTTGAGGTGCTGCTGATTTTGTTTTGGAAATAAGAATATTTAGCTGCGTGTACTTCATTCGAGAAGGATGAGAGCAAAGATTGATACTTAGCTAGATCTGATGGGTGATTTGATTTATGCCATTTCCTCTCTGCTGCCCTGAGTGTCGTCCGATGTTCACGAATAACATCAGATAACCAAGGGTTAGAGGGAGTAGCTCGTGCTGGCCTAAAAGAAAGAGGGCAGATATCGTCTAGACATGAAGTTAAAGTGGAGCATAGAGTGTCAGTTGCAGTGTTAACATCCATAGAGAGAATTGTGTGGATGAGGGAAGGGAGGAAGAGACAGCAGAGAAAGATGAGAAGGAGAGAGTGAGCGCAGGTTTCGTCTGAACAGTAACTGGTCGAGGAACTGGTGGTGTGTGAGTAGTAAGTTGAAGATTAATGTGATGAAAAAGTGATCTGAGATGTGTAGAGGTTTGACCAAGATATTGTCTGTAGAGCAGTTGCGTGTGTAAATGAGGTCCAGCTGGTTACCAGATTTGTGGGTATGTGACGTGATGAGGCGTTTGAGGTCGAATGAAGCAAGGAGGGAGTGGAAATCTGAAGCATAAGATTTGTCCAGGTGAATGTTGAAGTCGCCGAGTACTATGAGTGGGCAGCCATCCTCTGGAAATGAGGACAGCAGAACATCTAGCTCATCAACAAAGGTGGTCAGTGGACCTGGGGGTCGGTAAATGACTACAATATGTATTTTAGTGGGAGTTGAAAGCGTTATAGCATGATATTCAAATGTGTTGTTTTTGCAAAGAGCTGTGTGAGATGAGTATTTCCAATTGTTAGGAATGAGAAAACCCGTGCCCCCACCCCTCCCAGTCTTGCGAGGGGTGTGGGAGAAAGAGAAGTTATTAGAAAGAGCAGCAGGTGTTGCTGAGTCTTCTGGATGGATCCAGGTCTCAGTCAAGGCCAGGATTTTGAGAGTGGATTGAGTGGCAAAGGCAGGAATGAAGTCAGCTTTATTGACAGCTGACTGACAATTCCATAGCCCCACAGAAAAAGAAAGAGACAGAGGGGCATTAGAGGAGGAGGGAACAGGAAGTAGATTAGCAGTGTTACGGTGCCGTCTACGTCTACGTGTAATAGTGGGTCGTGGTTGCGAGATAACGGGGATGGAGTGGACGCACATGGTTAGAGAGAGATAGGAAAGAAAGATGAAGGGAGAAGAAGGATATAACTCGGTGCCTTATCGGAGTCCCTGCCTCGGAGGAGTCGCGCAGAGGAAGAGTCGAATACAGATGTCTTTACCCGCGTCGGTCTTCACACGCGGAGGCTGAAACGCGCGCTGAACGCTTCCGCTGACGCTTCCGCTGACGCTTCCGCGCCAGCTATGGAACGCTCGTTAAATAGAACCTATTCGTTGCTGAGTGAGATCAGCTGCCTCTGATAATTGCAGTTCCTGCCGTCGAAGCCATAATCTCTGCAAAAGTTGCATCACATCAAGCAGGGTTACAACCAAATGGCTACACTGGTGTGTTTGAGCCTCACTATCGTGAAGACTCAAAGGTAGGGTTTGCATGGACTGTGACAAAAGCAGAAAAGGGGTCAATTTATCTGAAAGTTGTCAATCCTTCTGCAGATGACATTTCCTTGTACGGTGGCATTCCAGTTGGTACTTTCCACTCAGTTTCTGAGGATGATTAGGATGGTTTTGTGATCATTGATAAAATGGTGAA
>JARQWZ010007222.1:0-40397 GCA_033150135.1 Gobio occitaniae
CCCCAAATGCATTTTTTTCCCCGGAGAGAACCCCCCTGGAAAGCTATTGGGCTTGTTTTTGGCTAGTTTTGAGTAAAGTTAGCAATTGGGCGGATTTTGTTGTAAAAACTTGGCAACCCTGTCTGCACGCACGCTGGAATAAGTTTGAAGAAAAAGATGAGTGTAAACGATCTTTGCCGGTGATGTAAAAAAAGAATTTAGGGATACACCGAGTACTTACCAACACGATCATCATTTCTGAGAGAAATATAAAGGTGAATGCATATACGAACAAGTTCTCCGTTTAGGATTAGAACAAATTCAACCCAAGCACTCTTTGGTGACGTGGATGACTACGTTACTGTTGATCATCTGTCCATCATCGTCTAAAGCCCGCCCTGACAATTTCATTGGTCCGAACAGTTTCTGTTCGGGCATAATTACTTCTCTACCGATCAAGTCCAGACCGAACTGCCCGAGTAAAAATGTTGTTGGCGGGGCTAAGTTCGGCTGGCATCCAGGCTATATATATATATATATATATATATATATATATATATATATATATATATATATATTATATATATATATATATATATATATTATTGCCCCTTTTTTACATTTTAGCCCCTGCCCCTGAAGAACTCTCTGCACGGCCCTGCTGCCATCCATGTGGATGTTACTTTCACATGTACCACCTACCTAAGAATTGTTGCAGACCATGTACACTCTTTCAGGGAAACGGTATTCCCTGGTGGCTGTGGCCTCTTTCAGCAGGATAAAAGTAATACAAATTGAGGAGCACAACAACGAGTTTGAGGTGTGGCATCAAAATTCCCAGATCTCAATCCAATCGAGCATCTGTGGGATGTGCTGAACAAACAAGTCCGATTCATGGAGGCCCCACAACGTAACTTACAGGACTTAAAGGATACCAGAGCAGACCTTCAGGGGTCTAGTGGAGTCCATGCCTCGACGGGTCAGGGCTGTTTTGGAAGAAAAAGTGGGACCAATACAATTTTAGGAAGGTCATAATATTAT
This sequence comes from Gobio occitaniae, assembly GCA_033150135.1. Classification (NCBI taxonomy): domain Eukaryota; kingdom Metazoa; phylum Chordata; class Actinopteri; order Cypriniformes; family Gobionidae; genus Gobio; species Gobio occitaniae. The sequence goes on from JARQWZ010007222.1 coordinate 1,021, forward strand.
GCCTGATCGGTGTATATTCTTCACATAATAACCCAAAGCAAACTTGCTTCTGCCAAAGAATAAACAAATAAAAAGGTAATTGCGACTTTATATCACGCAATTCTAACTTTATTGTCTCAATGCAATTCGCAATTCTGATTTAAAGTTTATATCTCGCATTTGCTAGATATAAAGTCAGAATTGTGATATAGAAAAAATAAAAACTGGAATTGCAAGTTAATTTCTATTCTGACTTTATATCTCACAATTCTGACTTTATATCGCGCAATTCTGATTATGTCTCTCAATTCTGACTTTATATCTAACAATTATATTATTCAACTATATTTTTGATCTGCCCGCATTGACACTATATGATAATTGAACTGAGCTGGATGACATCACTGTTTTCTCCAGAGCGGCTTTACAGCCGAATTAAATTCTGTTGCATTGTTTTTCCTGTTTAACACTGTGAAGCTGCTTTGAAACAATCGGCATTGTAAAAAGCGCTATATAAATAAAGGTCACTTGACTTGACAATTCTGATTTTATATCTCGCAATTCTGACTTTACATCTCACAATTCTGACTTTATATCGGCAATAATTACTATATCTCACAATTCTGGGTTTATATCTCGCAATTCTAACTTCATATGTCACAATTCTGACTATATCTCGCAATACTGACTTTATATCTCGCAATTCTGACTTTATCTCGCAATACTGACTTTATATCTCACAATTCTGACTTTATATCTCTCAATTCTGTATTATATCTTGCAATTCTACCTGTATCTCGCAATACTGACTTTATATCTCATAATTCTGACTTTATATCTCAAAATTCTGACTTTACATCTCACAATTCTGACTTTACATCTCACAATTCTGACTTTATATCTCGCAATTCTAACTTCATATGTCACAATTTTGACTATATCTCGCAATACTGACTTTATATCTCGCAATTCTGACTTTATATTTCGCAATTCTGACTTTATATCTTGCAATTCTGGTTTTATATCTCGCAATTCTGGTTTTATATCTCACAATTCTAACTTAATATGTCGCAATCTGACTTTATCTCGCAATACTGACTTTATATCTCACAATTCTGACTTTATATCTCTCAATTCTGGTTTATATCTTGCAATTCTACCTGTATCTCGCAATACTGACTTTATATCTCACAATTCTGACTTTATATCTCTCAATTCTGGTTTTATATCTTGCAATTCTACCTGTATCTCGCAATACTGACTTTATATCTCGCAATTCTGACTTTATTTCTTGCAATTCTGACTTTATAACTCATAATTCTGACTTTATATCTCACAATTCTGACTTTATATCTCACAATTCTGATTACATCTCGCAATTCTGACTTTATATCTTGTAATTCTGACTTTACATCTCACAATTCTGACTTTACATTTCACAATTCTGACTTTACATCTCACAATTCTGACTTTATATCTCACAATTCTGATTATATCTCGCAATTCTGACTTTAAATCTTGTGATTCTGACTTTACATCTCACAATTCTGACTTTATATCTCACAATTGTGACTTTATATCTCACAATTCTGACTATATCTCGCAATACTGACTTTATATCTCGCAATTCTGACTTTATATCTCGCAATTTTGGTTTTATATCTCGCAATTCTGGTTTTATATCTCGCAATTCTAACTATATCTCTCAATGCTGACTTTATATGTTGCAATTCTGACTTTATATCTTGCAATTCTGACTTTATAACTCACAATTCTGACTTTATATCTCACAATTCTGACTTGATAACTATAATATCTATGACATGCAACTCTGAGAAGAAAGTCAGAATTGCGAGATGTAAACGTACAACTGTGAGATAAAAAATCTTGATTATCTTTTAAAATGCTTAATTCTGTGGCGAAAAAAAAGCTTCCATAGAACCCTCATATACAAATGTAATTATTAGGGGGCCAAGCCCTGAAAGGGCTGTAGCCCCTATTGTATCTGTTAGTTTTCTTATTATTAGGGGCCAAGCCCTGAAAGGGCTGTAGCCCCTATTGTATCTGTTAGTTTTCTAATTAGGGGCCAAGCCCTGAAAGGGCTGTAGCCCCTATTGTATCTGTTAGTTTTTAGGGGCCAAGCCCTGAAAGGGCTGTAGCCCCTCTTGTATCTGTTAGTTTTCTTATTATTATTCCTCCCCACTGGGTGTCTATGGCAGCCCTATGAACCGTAAGTAGGAAAATTATGAAATTTGGCAACATTTTACTGATGCTCATGAAAAGTAATTGGACCAAATTTGGAGTCTCTACAACCAACTCCATAGCGCCACCACCAGTTCAAAAATGCAACATTTAAACTGTTATAACTTTTGATCCCTTTGAGGTAGAAAGATGAAACTTAGTACACCTGATTCCTCATCTTACATCAAAACTCCGCTCATTACAGTAGCAGCCATTTAGAAAAGTACAGTATTCAGTTTTTTTGTACTCCTCCTTCAAAATTTGTCAAATTTTGTCAAAAATTTGCTCACATGACCCTTAGAGAAAACCACACAGAAATGACAGAACAGATTTTTTTTATTTATCTTTATTCAAAAGTTAGCCTGTCGCGAACTTAATGAGGTCGACCCAAAATTGGTTCTGAGGCAGTATCTCGGCCAAACTTTGATCAATCAAAACGAAAATTGGTACGCTTCATTGGACCCGTGATTTGAGGGTCCATGCCAAAGTTGGGAACAGCGCCACCTACAGGTCATGAGATATGGAAAATGGCTATTTCTGCTTATAACTTCTGAACGCTTTGTCAGAGAATCATAATCATGATGTCTATGGATTCCTCGTGTCATACCTTGTGTGGATACCAGATATGCCAGGATCGGATGAACCCTGGTTCCGCCATTTTGAATTTTGTCATAAATTGCAATATCTTTTAAAATATTTAACATATTTGCACAAAAGTGGTATGCATGATCAACAGCATTTCTTGAATGACATTAGAAGTTCAAAACAGCGCCACCTAGTGTTCCATAGATATATGGTTTTATTGCAAAAAGGCGTATAACTTTTGAAACAAAGTTCAAATTGAATTTCTTTGTCATTATGTTCCTTGGTTTATACCAATTTCAACGATATCTCATTTGTCATTTTCCAAACATGAGACTGTCCGCCATGTTGACGTAAATGAAAAACATTTTTTTCGCTACTCCTCCTTCAAAATTTGTCCAATTCTCATAAAACTTGGCAGAGATGATCTTTGGACCGAGCTGAACAGAAATTACTGAACAGAATTTTTGGTCCTACTGGTCAAATAAAAGTTATGATGTCACAAACTTAATGAGGTCGACCTATTGGTTCAGAGGCTTTAACTCGGCCAAACTTTAATCAATCGAAATGAAAATTGTTACGCTTCATTGGACCCATGATCTGAGGGTCCATGCCAAATTTGGGAACAGCATCACCTACAAGTCATGAGATCTGACTATTATGCTAGTTAGCTTAGCATCCTAACCTGGTTAACTTTTTTGAAACATCTGCTCAGCAGACTGTTAAATATGCATGAGCAATTAGCTCAATGTGTTAGGCCACATATCCCCCATGCGTCACGTTGTGGGTTAGAAACGCAGTGTGACATTTATGTAAAACTTCAAGAGGTACTGTGGCAGGATGGGATGCAGAAGTTGCATTGTTCCTAAGAATGATCTCATCTGACACTATTAAATATAAGATGCAAGCATTTATTTAAAAATTCTTAATTTTGAGTTCGTTCTTACTTTAACTATGGAACTTTGGCAGCTGTTTGGTTACTTGTCTGCCCAGTGGCACAACAAGATAAACTGCAGGCACAAGACCCAGAGATTGTGGGTTCGAGTCCTGTGTTGGGCAACTTTATAAAATTGTGTGTAATGTTATCATTTCAATGTGTTCTGTTTCTTTTTTTCTGGCTCTGCACTGCTGTTGCTGCTGCTATAAACGGAACATGAGAAAATGACCAAATCTTAAAATAAGGGCAGATGCTTGCAATGCTCGCTATAGTTGCTGTGCTTACAGTACATGCTGTTCTTACAGTACATGCAGTGCTGCTGTAGTTGCTGTGCTTGCTGTGCTGCAGAACTTGCTGTGCTGCTGTACTTGCTGTGTGCTGCTGTGCTGCTGTACTTGTTGTTTGAGCTATTTGCTGTCCTTGCGGTTCCTTCTGGGCTTGGCCCCGCAATTGCTGCTTGCAGCTATATTTATTATTATTATTATTATTTTACAACTCAGTTTCTTCAGTTTAAAATTTACTGTCAGGGGAACAGAGGAAGCACCAAGGCTATGTTGTCTCTTACCAATTACAGTTTGAAGCCAGCACATCTGTGGCAGCACTTGACCACGATTCGTGACCTTGCAAGTCAAGTCTGTTAATTTTTTTCCAAGGACATGGCAAGAAGTAACTCAAGTCCACCATGCGACCATTGATTCTTCAGTTTCCAAAGCTTAAATAGATTCAATCTGCGTATATCTAAAACACTCCATACTAGAAAAGAGCGTTAACAACAATCAGCAAAAAATCAACTATGAAATTATAAATGAATTCAGAGTGATTGAAAGAGCAGGGAAATGTTTGTAGCTGTGAGCATTTTTTTTTTCTTCTGTTATATAGAATGATATGTCTATATGTTAAATATAATATATATATATAGTATAACATTAGCTACAGGAACTAGAAGGAACATAGGAACATACATACACTAAATTAAAAATAAAATAAACTAAATATCAAAATAAATCGAATTATTAAACTAAATTAACCATATAAACTAAATTACTGATCTAATTACTGATCTAAAGTCCACATTGTCACTGTATGATAACTGAAATGAACTGATGACATCACCATTTTCTCCAGAACGGCTATACAGCTGAATAAAATTCTGTTGCATTATTTTCCTGTTTAACACTGTGAAGCTGCTTTGAAACAATCTGCATTGTTAAAAGCGCTATATAAATAAAGTTGACTTGACTTGACTACTGTATATTCTATTTGAAGTTGATTCCACAGTTTGGCCTTGGAGGCAAGAAATGCTAGCCTGGATGCCAGCCAAATTTAGTCCCGCCCACAACATTTGAGGTCTGGAACTGAGGTCTTTGAAGTTTGGTCTGGACTTGATCCGTTGTGGAGCAACTATGCTCGAACCAGAGCTGTTTGGACCAATCAAATTGTCAGGGCGGGCTTTATACGATGATGGACATATGATCAACAGTAACGTAATCCCACCAAAGAGCATTTGGGTTGAATTCTTTTGCTAAATGGAGAACTTGTTGTATATGCATTCACCTTTACTATTTCTCTCGAAAATGATGATTGTGTTGGTAAGTACTTCGTATGACGATGTCAGGCTAAAGAAATGCAAGACTCTGCTGACAAAGCTGTGAATTACATCAAGTCTTGACCAAAGGATCCACATCTGTTCCACGTGTAATAAAACTGACAGTGGCACCTATATAGTCAAGTTCCAACTTGCAATGCTTGACACATTCCGATGCCAGATGGTTGTCATGCGGAATGTCTTTAATTTTATAAACAATACTCAGAGTTTCAGACGGATTTTTGCATGTTGTAATCTGGCAGACAAATGTATAGGCTCCTTGGTTAATTCCAGGAGTCTTTCTTGCACATCTTTGTTGTGCATGATTAAAATTACATCTATGAAGAAGAAACTTTTTGTCATTGACGTTAATGCAAGTAATAATTCTGCTTACTTAGGGAGAACTATTATTCTGCCATCAAAGATAGTCGTGCACCTCTTGTCGCTAGTGTAACAAGTACTTTATAGTAGAGGCCAACCCAAGGGAGACCAAGATGTCTTTGTCTTGATGTAAAATTAAACACCTAAAGATCTTGTTTTCAGAAGGTGAAGACGTAAGATTTATCCGGTTCCTTTTACCAACCTTTGTGAGAGGTTTCTCTACTCCCACTGCATCTGATCCATTATTGAACCCGTTGCTTGTGTGAGACTTGTTGACCTTGTCCTTGACAACTTGCACAGCTTTGCTTGGCTAAAAAAGTTCCAACTTGTTCCAACTCTTCCTCACCTGAAGAAGCACCTTCTACTTTTGTCAAGGGGACACTTTGTTTGAGGACACATTTTTGGAGAAAGGGCACCTGACCAGAAAGGTAAGGAGATTTACCGAATGAAAATCAATGCTCACAATACAATCGATGCTCAGTTTTGGTGAGAAACCTTCAGATCTTCTGATGTATTTATTCCTTCTGTTTCCAAGCTTTATAATGACAGTGAATGGGGCTCACGAGTTTGAAGCTCAAAAAAGTGCATCCATCCATAATAAACATATACCACATGGCTCCGGGGTGTTAATAAAGGCCTTCGGAAGGGAATCGATGGGTTTGTGTAAGAAAACTTTATAAAGCCTTTAAGGCCTTTAAACCGGAGCCGTGTGGAGCACTTTTATTATGGATGGATGCACTTTTTCAAGCTTCAAACTTGTGAGCCCCGTTCACTGCCATTATTAATCTTTGAAACATCAGGATATTTATTAATATAACTCAGATTGTATTCGTCTGAAAGAAGAATGTCATATACACCTGGGATGGCTTGAGGGTGAGTAAATCATGGGGTAATTTTCATTTTATATCGCACAAAAATGGTTTGTCTCTGACTGGGAGGAGCAGTTGCGCGCAGTCCCACGTCTCCGGACTAATTTGCCTAATCTTCACGGTACTTTAGACCGCAGGTCTGGGGGAAAAAAACTTCCTGTAAAAAAAGTTCCTGGTACAAATTGTTCTGGGTAATTTCGGTGGAAACTTGGCTTATGTTATGATCTCAAAACACTTACATTTTGACATTTGCATCACATAACCTGCTCCATATATGGCTTTTCTAATGTAGTAAACATTACTTTCTAATGTAGTAAACATTACTCAGGAGCTCACCTACTGTAGTACAATGCATTTGCTCTTGGCTACGAGTCCTGTGTAACACAAATCACAGTAAAATACTTAAAAGACTTCTAAAAGCAAGCTAAAATGGCATGGTTATTTCAGCGAATGCATTTTAATTGTTTGTAATACTCTCGGTTGGGTTTAATGTAGGTGGTATGTTATTTTCAAACACAATAGAGCATTAATCTTTTTAGTCCCTCTCGACAGACATTTCATTTCTGAACTACAAAAACCAACTAAATAAAACATTGCCATATTCATATTCATCTGTTGCTTTTAGCACCACTCACTGTATATTTCAGTTTGCAAATGTTAGGAAATGTATAAGCAAAGGGATGAGTCATTGATAACTAGACGGGTTAAAACAACAGACTTTGGTCTGTAAATTTATGTGCTGTAATCAATATTGCTTGTGATGTTTTCTCTTTATGCAGTAACACAAACACAAACTTTACAGGCACTTAGCCATTCAGCACAATTTGCACAGATGGGCACCTTTATTGCACCATTAAAACTGCACCCATCAATGAGACATTTACAGTGAAAAGATACATTTTCAATGTGATAATTGCTGATTGGTTTTGACATTTCTTCTCTTTTCTTTCCCTAATCCTCGGTTCGACCCCAGAACAGCTTGGATCTCTAAGAGGACCAGAGGGAAGACTTCAGTTTTTGGCATTGACACGGAACCAGAGATAAAACCTGGTTAGATGAAGACATCAAATGTACATTTAGATTGTCTTAATGGTGGTTTAAAGACGTCTGTGTGGATTAATGGTTGGATTGAAAACATGGTTGGATTTTATTGTATGTGCTGGGGGTGATGTCAAGGTTTTATACTCTTGAACAGACGTTTTGTAGACCAGGCGGTGTCTCTTTGTATAGGGCTCTATGGACACACCAGATGGGTTATGTGCTGTGCTGCTGTAGATACAGCCTTCCTGTTTATGGTAAAAGTCCTCCGTGACGATGCTTGTAAAAGCAAAAGGGGTGGAATTATTCAGTTTTGTCCTCAAAGGCTGTTCACTGCTTGAATTATTATTCTATAAAGACATGAAAAACATGCTGGAAGAAAGTTTGTAAGTAAGCAGTTTTTTTGAATGCCATGCATATAATGTCCCTGCTAGCACTGAATTAAGTGTCCTGAGAAATGACACTTGTGTCGGTGACGGTCCTAGAGCCTGTAAACAGCAGAAAATAATCTGGGAGTGGCCTACACATTCACCAATCAGAAAACTTTGAGACAAATCTCTGCTAATGGTGTGAGTTTGGGGGCCGGCTACTTATAATTTGAACAATCAATAGAGCTGCGTCTGAATTTGAGTAGGTGCAACTTTAGAATGAGTAATTTTTACTGCCATTAAAAAAGTTTGTTCTAGTATGAATATGTGTCACTGATAAAATTATTCTGTGGTGAAGTAAATACTACAGAATAAAACAACTAAATAAGTAAATTCAGGCAAGAATTAAAAAACAAATTAATCTATATTAGTACTCAATTTAAGCTTATAGAAATTAAAGCGTAAATATTAAACATTATAAAATTAAGTAAAACCTGCTCAACTTTCTCATACTAGTGTTCCCATCATGCACTGGGGCATGCATAATTAATAAATAATAAAAGTTTGCATTTTGTATTTGCACTGTTTTATTGTTGCTGTTGGGTTTAGTAACTGTTTTGTGATATCTGGAGTTCATTTTCTACTCAAAATTACTCATTCATACTCCAACAATGATCCAACAAATGTTACTGTTATTGTGTATTGTGTACCAAGTATTGATATCTCTGTGTTCTGGGTAACACATGACTTCTATTATGTAGATTAGTGTTTTCACGATACTGGAATTTCTAACTTCGATACAATACCTAAAAAAGTATCGCTATTCGATACCATTTTTGATACCACAGGGAAATGCTGCATATACTGTCAAATAGATATTTTTAATAGAATTTATTTTTTTGTCCATCTATTGAAAGTCTAGGCAATTAAAAATTTCTTCTGAAGAGATCACTTTATATGATAAAGCTTTTTCTCATATATAAACGTTGATCAATTACCATTACAATTATCTCACAAATATTTGCGAACTAATTGTGTTGCAATAGCTTACATACAGCACAAGGAAGCTTGATTTCAAATTGAATTTAAAAAGATGAGTAAACTGTAATAAAATAAGAACAAATAAACAGATTACAAAACAATAGCACAAATACATATAATAGAGTAAAGATACAAATTAAATAGACTGCTTTAATTTTTCAGGTAGGTCTAACAGTATTCAGATAAGAAACTGAATAAAATAAAATAAAACTACAAGTTTTATAGTAATCAAATTTAAAATAACATTGGATAATCTTCTTTGTAAAAAAATAAATGCAGATTAATCCATAAAAAGTTAATCAGTCAAGAGCAGTAAGTGATCTGTCAAAGTGATTTGTCTTTTTGTAGTTTGAATAATAAATAATTGCTGTCCCTTTAAGACCAGACGCACGCATGGATCCCAAACACTGTTCCTGTGAGCTCCAAGAGGACTGGAGAGTGAGGACACCGCCTCAGATCTCGACGGCTCTTGCCGCAGGAGAACCTCAGATAAGTCGTCTCGTCCTTTTTCTCAATGTCTGGCTTCCATGTCCTGCTATGTGCTCACTTGACTCCTTCTTTCTCTTTCCCAGGTCGGACCTTTCGGGGGATTTACGCCACGGCTCGCTCCTTCTCCTGAGCACAGGGATATAACGGGTAAGTACTGGGGAACGGGGGCGACAGGAGTACCTCTCTCCTCGGGCGTGTTCCGACGGCTTCCTTTAGGAATGGATCAAGGGGGGCCGGCGTCATAGAAGTAGGTACCTCTGGGGCATCCGCTGGATCTGGGTCAATACTGGGACTTTTGTTTGGCATACAGATAAGTATAACTTCGCTCAAAGGATATCACTCACAGACTCCGCAAACACAGTTCATCAGTTTCTCTCTCCTTGTTCCAGGCTCCGTGATAGCGGTGGCTCAGGGGCTTGACCACGGCGGTGGTGCTGGATCGGGCGCTTCTCTAGATGGCTTCACATAGGTAAGTGCAGGTAAGTATGACTTTTCTCAATGGATATCACTCACAGACTCCGTAGACACGATTCACCAGTTTCTCTCTCCTTGTTCCGGCTCCGTGATAGCGGTGGCTCAGGGGCTTGACCACGGCGGTGGTACTGGATTGGGCGCTTCTCTAGATGGCTTTACACAGGTAAGTGCAGGTAAGTATGACTTTTCTCAATGGATATCACTCACAGACTCCGTAGACACGATTCACCAGTTTCTCTCTCCTTGTTCCAGGCTCCGTGATAGCGGTGGCTCAGGGGCTTGACCACGGCGGTGGTGCTGGATCGGGCGCTTCTCTAGATGGCTTTACACAGGTAAGTGCAGGTAAATATGACTTTGCTCCGGGCGTGTGTGAGCTAACCCCTCTCCTCTCCTCGGGCCCTGCACACGCACACACAATTTCCTCCGACACAAGCACGTATCAATGGCTATTCAAGAGAGTGCTTACTTGGCTCCGGTCGTGCTACCACCGTAGAGACAGAGAGTAGGTTCACAGCGTGAATGTTAGGGCTAGTCACTCCGCCAGCTTCGGGATCGTACCTTCCCCGGAGAGTGGGTCAGCCTGGAAAATGGTCTTTGGGACGACACGCACACACACGCACAACACAGCAGATTCCAAGTGTACACTCTCAAAGTCAAGATACTGACTCACCCACGGCACTCCACACACTAACCAGGTGTACTTTAAGGTCCAGCGACCACTTTTCCCACGTCGTTTATCTCGGGGGGGGGGGGGGGGGGGGGGGGTTCGCTGAAGCGCTGGTATAGCGAAGAACCAACGAGAAGGACGTTGCTGCTACACCACCCCGGCGGCTTTCACTGTCCGCTGTCTCTGGCTCTCCCACGCTCACTCTCCGCGGTGGGGCCACTCGTTTTCCTAGTTTCAACGTCACAAGGCTCACAGATGATAACTTCCGATGAATTTGTTACTGTATACGTTTCTCAGGGTACTCAAACATTGATCAACCCGTGTGCTCGTCTTGTTCTCTCCTCCAGTGTCTGGCTCGCGTCCTGGCCGCTCTGCTCTCTCTCCCGAAGGGATTTGTTCATCAGCACTTCCGGCAACTGTCCTGCATGTAACTTCTCAGAATCGGACACACACTTGACACTTGAATCACAATGCAAAACTCGGTCTGTATTATACTCAGCCTCGTCTCTTTTCTTCTCTTTGTAGTTCTCCGGATCTTTGATCGCTCAGTCCACAATATCCACCTCGTGTTATCCCTTGTTTGCTCAGATGCCCAGATCCTCTCGCCGCAACTGGCTGGAAGCGGTTACCACCACGCTCAGCTTGAGCCCGACCCGGAACTAACAGCTGCGGCTGTGTATGACCGCTGCAACGACTGACTCCAACTGAATTCTGGAAGCCCTCTTTGTACTCCTCCTACCTCCCCTTCACCCAATCCGGAGATCGCGCTGTTCATTGGAGCACCTGCCGCCGATTCTCTATGATTTTGGCGCTGGGATGGGAACCCGGAAGTAGGGTTGTTTGATCCGAGCGGAACAAATCTCTGCCACTATGGTTCCGCCCCAGGAAAAGTCACACCGTGACACTATGATACCTCAAACGGGGTTGAGTCCCTTCGCTTATACCCCGATCTAGTCTCTTTTCTGGTACACCAGAGAAGGGACTACTTTGGCTGATAAGCCTGGGTGACCTGAGGATTACAGTGAGGCCACCCTGCCAAGTACACCTCCGTGGGCCCCCCACTCCTCTATCGCATCACAAGCATGTTGAGACTGTGTTTGTGGGTGGTCTATGCTCTCTCATGAGAGCATAGCCACGTCGGCACGTTGTTCGTCTTGCCTTTTTCATAAGGGCTTGAGTGTTCAGCGCGCCGTGTGCCGTCTCATGGCCACGCTCACTATCTCACATGTCTGCTGGTAGCTTACAGATGGGATTGCTGGTCCTTAAAAAAGGGGACCTAGCGTGTCAATTGCTATATCGGAGAGAGGGCTGTTATGTGTTGTAAATGAAGATGATGCTATATTAGTGGGCGCTCGTGCTGAATCAGATTCATACAAGACAGCCATGCTTTCCCGGGTGGCTGAGGCGTAGTGCAACGCATAAATTGCCTTGCCCGCCCCTTGCCTTTTCCCGGATGTGCATTGGAAGGCTTTGGCATTGTGGAACTATTTGGTGCCAGAATATGGAACACCAATAGGGCAATAATCTGTATAAAGTTTTCCTCTCTCTCACTACCCTCATCAGTGGGGTGGCAGTGCCACTGGCAGGCCACCTCCGCCCTGCTTAGTGCACGAGGGTAGTTCTGAGCCGAGGTTGAGCTGCGCATAGCGCTGGCCCTTGGCCAGACGATGTCCACCCTGGTCCAGAAACACCATTGACCTGGATTTGGTCAAGAACTGTTCTTCCCCCGGAGGAGGGCCGGGTGGAAAACTATTAGTAATTCTGTTCCGCCACTGGTGTTAAAAACAGCCAGTGATACCCAAATTCTTAAGAGCAGTTCCAATACCTCTGGGCCTCGGGAGTTCGGGAATGGCAGCGTGTGACGCTACAAAGCCTCACCGGTCTCATTCCCCTCCCCACAAGAGGGTGAGAATTGGAGTGTTTGTGACGCTACAAAGCCTCGCCGCTCCCATTCCCCTCTTCTCAGCGGTGCGAGGACGACAGTGTGCGACGCTATGCCTCGCCGCTCTTGTTCCCCGCAGAGGAAGGTGAGGCAGGCCGTGTGCGATGCCACAAAGCCTCGTCACGCTCAGCCCCTCCTTCAATCGGAGAGTGCGCTTGCTGGTGTACAACGTTCCCATGCCTCGCCACCCTCAGGTGCCTCTCCCTTCGCCAGCAGGGGACGCTGGCTGTGGGGACGTACTCAAGCGGCCTCCCCACACTCGCACGTCCCCTCCGCGGATGCAGGTAAGTGTTGCGCAGCACACTCAGATCCCGCTTCGGGCCGCTCCCATGCCGTCGTACAACGAGCTTGCAGTTTCGGGTCTGTGGACGGGCCCTCAACTGCAAAGGCATATCAATTGCCTCGAGTTGTTAGCAGTTCGTCTTGCACTCAGCCGCTTCAAAGTTCCGCTCAGAGGCAAGCACGTTCTGGTCCATACGGACAACACTGCGGCCGTAGCGTACATCAACAAACAGGGTGGTCTACGCTCCCGCCGCATGTCACAACTCGCCCGCCATCTCCTCTTATGGAGTCAGAAGCATCTGAGGTCGCTTCGTGCCATTCACATTCCGGGCCTGCTCGATCGTGCAGCCGAGGAGCTGTCACGTCAGCCGGTGCTTCCGGGAGAGTGGCGACTCCATCCCCAGGTGGTCCAGCTGATCTGGAGTTGTTTCGGGCCGCACAGGTAGACCTGTTTGCCTCCCCAGAGACGACCCACTGTCAGTGGTTTTATTCCTTGACCGAGGGGACCCTCGGGTCGGATGCCCTGGCACACAGCTGGCCCCGGGGCCAACACAAATATGCGTTTCCCCCAGTGAGCCTTTTTGCGCAGATACTGTGCAAGGTCAGGGAGGCGAGGAGCAGATCCTGTTGGTCGCTCTGTATTGGCCCAACCGGACTTGGTTCCCGGAACTAGTGCTCCTCGCAACAGCACCTCCTTGGCCCATTCCTCTGAGGAAGGACCTCTTGACTCAGAGACGGGGCACCCTATGGCACCCGCGTCCGGACCTCTGGAAACTGAGGTTCTAGGTGACCTACCGCAAGCGGTAGTTGACACCATCACTTCCGCTAGAGCCCCCTCTACGAGGCGCCTCTATGCGTTGAAGTGGAACCTGTTCGTCGATTGGTGCTCTTCTCGCCGAGAAGACCCCCGAAGATGTTCGATCAGGTCTGTGCTTTCCTTTCTACAAGATGGGTTGGAGCCAAGGTTGTCTCCCTCCACCCTCAAAGTCTATGTTGCCACTATCGCCGCTAATCATGAGCTAGTAGATGGAAAATCTCTAGGTAAGCACGATCTGATCATCAGGTTCCTGAGGGGGGCGAGGAGGCTAAATCCTACTCGCCCTTCCTCTATAACCTCTTGGGACTTAACTCTGGTGCTAACTGCACTACAGAGAGCGCCCTTTGAGCCTTTGCAGTCAGCGGACTTGAAAATCTTGTCATTAAAGACAATACTCCTGACTGCGTTGGCCTCCATCAAGAGGGTAGGGGACCTGCAGGCATTTTCGGTCGACGAATCGTGCCTGGAATTCGGGCCCTGTAACTCTCATGTGATCATGAGACCCCGGCCTGGATATGTGCCCAAGGTTCCCACTACTCCCTTCCGGGAAAAAAGTGGTGAGCCTGCAAGCGCTGCCTTCGGAGGAGGCAGACCCAGCCCTAGCTTTTCTCTGTCCCGTCCGTGCTCTCCGAACTTACGTGGACAGAACGCAAAGCATCAGGACCTCAGAGCAGCTCTTCGTCTGTTACGGAGGACAGCAGAAGGGAAAGGCTGTCTCCAAGCAGAGGATGGCCCACTGGATAGTGGATGCCATCGTCTTGGCATATGAATCCCAAGACGTGCCCTGCCCGCTCGGGTTAAGAGCCCACTCAACTAGGGGTGTTGTTTCTTCCTGGGTGCTGGCTCGTGGCGCCTCACTGACAGATATTTGTTGAGCTGCGGGCTGATCTTCCTGTGTGCTCACTTCCCATAGTCAGTAACACCGAAGTGCCCGTTCTAGTGTCGGCTTGCTGCGCCATTCCCTCCCTTATGGTACGGATACGTGCGCTCATCTGCTCCAGTCGAGTTCCCCAGAACGGCGAACCCTGTTGAGTCCTCTGCAACCCGCGGCAGTCGGACGTGGCGGAGTGTTCAACGGCAGGTCTAACACTCATATGCATTGGTGGAACTTGTGTTAGGCTGGGTTCCATATGTTGTGACCCCCACGGCGGTCCCATATGTGTATTCTTCCACGGTACGGCTCCCTATGGCGAGCCCGTGTCTTTCCCTTGGCAAAGTACTCTCTTCTGTCTCAGTAAGGTGTTGTTCCCCCGCCTCTGAATGGCCGGGGCCACCCCTGGGACTTCCGTATGTTGTGCTGCCCACGGCCATCCCATACGTGTATTCTCCACATCAGATCGGGGTCTGAGGGGCTCATCGCTGGGCGCTGGAAGTGGTAGTAACTATGGCGTTTTCCAAAGTGATCCCAATTCGTCGGTATGTCCGACGTACGTCGAACGTGACCGACTGAAAGGGAGCGCCTCGGTTACGTATGGTAACCCTCGTTCCCTGAAGGAGGAAACAGAGACGTACGTCACGTCGCCACAGTTGCTGTACCATCACTGCAGGGCCGAGTCACCAAGTTCGGCTCCTCAGTGAAAAACAGCGTGCATTCGCTCTCGCTTCCTGTTTATACCCGCGGTGCGGGGCGGAGCGCGAGATGCAAATCTTGCACGCCAATTGTTCATTGGCCGGTTCTATATAGCTCGAAGCTGATAGGGGCTCCCAGAAGTGATCCCAATTCATCGGTACGTCCGACGTACGTCTCCGTTCCCTCCTTCAGGGAACGAGGGTTACCATACGTAACCGAGACGTTTTATGAACTTGTTAATTTACTTAAAATTTAACTTAAATTTAACCGAAACTGGGCTGGGATTTATATTTCCCAGCATGTTTTTCCATGACACTGAAAAGGGACAGTAAATGCCAAAATTAAGTGTTATATTATGTTTGTTTGTTTTTGTGCAAAATTAACATTAAGTGGGAGATTTAGTAGTGTTTAATGTTTTATGCTATAAGAGTTTCTGTTATGTAAGTTTACCATCAAGGTGACGAGTGGAGCATGAGCTTAGTGTGAGAACAGATATATAACAGTTGAATGTATTATATTGAGGTGCTCATTCAGCAAGTGCTATGCTAATGCTATCAAAGTATTGTGTAACCAATTAGCAAGGTGGCATTTAGTGAATTAACTAGTTAAAGCTAGTCAAGTTAACACTTCTAAAAATTTTTGATTACATATTTTTATGTTAAATGTATGAATTAGCTCAAATATTTCAAGTTCTGAGCAATTCAAATGTATGATTACAAAATAAAAATCTGCAAGTTCTGCTTACTTAAACTTTATATTTATTATCTTAAAAATTTGAGGCAAATTGAGTTTTACAGATTTATTCAGGTTTACAGTGTATACTGAAGTGTACATTTAAGTATATTTCTGAGAAATACAAAAGTAGACAAAGTATACTTACTTATTTTTAGTTTAAAAGAAGTATACTAATAGCACACTTGAATAAACTTGTTGAATTATCTGTGCATTCACAGTCATGGGTCAATATTACACTGTAAACTCCCAATCAGTCAGCTGGTGGATGCGGGAACTACACATTGAAAACTATTCAAAAGCTATATTATATTATGATGAATGTTTTACCAGCCTAATTTTACCAACGTAAAGAGCCTACTCCTTGAGTATCACAGTTAATTTCACAGACTTCAATTAAATAAATTTGAATTGGGCAAAAACACATTTAACACAGAAGGATTTAATTTCCATCTGATGAACTCTCTGTGAAGAAAGAATACCAAAAACGTGAAAAATTAAATATGAAAACCAATGACTATTAGATCCACAGAACAGAATGTCATATAATTTTCTGCAGGAACATTTTCATGCAGTTTAATGCTTAAATGCTCCTTTAATCCACTAGGGTCTCTAAGATAATGATCTTCTGTACCAAAGCCCATCTTTTTAAATAGTTTGTCGCAGGCGCTGAGTGCTATAGTGAGTACTGTCACAATTTCATTTGCTAATGCGATAACAGCAGATGTTAGAAACAATGCAGAAAAACAGCTGTGCATTGACTGACCCAAAACTAAGGGTTGGGGAGATGAGTGACAATGCAGAAATAGACATGTCAGGCAATTTTAAGTGTATACATTATGCAGTAATGTCAGTTTGGTTCATTGCAGTACAGCCCATGTGATTTACTTAATTCCTAATAATAATTGTACATAAATATGAGTTCATTATCTAAAACAAATGCTGAATTTATGAATGTTAAGTTCGGAACAACCGAATAAACAATGAAAGTGAATGAAATCTTTATAGGAGATGCTTTGTAAGGGTCTTTGAAATCTCTACACCTATTAAAGTGAATACAATCAGAGTTAAATTAAAAAATGTCCTGGCTCTTGCAGGCTTTATAATGGCAGTGAATGGCAGCCCAAAATTTGAAGCCCAAAAAAGTGCATCCATCCATTATAAAAGTATGGCTCCGGGGGGTTATAAAGGCCATCTGAAGTGAATCGATGGCTTTGAGTAAGAAAAATATCCATATTTAATACTTTATGAAGTAAAATATCTAGCGTGTGCCAGACAGCAATCAAAGTACGTAATTTTTTTGTGACAGCAAGCAAATTACATTTTGTACATTTTGAAGTAAATAGGGTTAATCTTGATTTTCATTTGGACTTTAACATTTGGACTTTTTAACACTAACTTTTTACTTCACTCTAGTCTGTTTACACTGTTTCATGCTTGCTGGACACTGTTATTTTCAATTGATTTGTTATTAATTGCTTTTTTAGATGCTTTTTTCACCCGTTCTCTTTTCTAAAACCTCTGAGACACAATTTCATAGTCTTCTAGCTGCGAAAGGGGATAAAACTCTCTAAGGCTTCTAAAGTTTGAACATATTTCACCACAGATATGAAGAGTCCACACATTGTGACACAGTTTTGGCCATAATGATGCTAGCTGCTCTGCGCTCTGCTAACTTTGATGAGAGAAAAAAAATTGCTTGGGGAAAAGGCATCTTTTTTGGAAATTCTTACTTTCTTAATTCTTACTCAAACATCGAAATAAATCTAATTAATAAACTAAATTAACCATATAAACTAAATTACTGATCTAATTATTGATCTAAAGCCCACACGGTCACTGTATGATAATTGAAATGAACTGATGACATCAGCGTTTATTCCAGAATGGCTATACAGCTGAAAAAAATTATGCTGCATTATTTTCCTGTTTAACACTGTAAAGCTGCTTTGAAACAATCTACATTGTTAAAAGCGCTATATAAATAAAGTTGACTTGACTTTGTAGATTATATGTTGTATATTTGTGCTTCTAAGGTTTAATGTGTTGTAAATGGCACTAAAGTTTAAAGTAAAGCAATAAGCCACAATAAGTTTTGTGTGAAAGATTTAAGCATGTCTATAGGGTGTTGTCAGATGCAATGCAGTGAGCCTAAAACCCCCACAAACATGGTAAAATGACTGTAATGCTTAGCTTTGAGTGACTTATTGCAAAATATCATGGTCAATTCAAAGTTACAAATTCAGAGTCTTAACTGTTTTTTTTTAATAAAAATGGATAATTCCAAATATACCCAAATTGCAAAGAAACTAGATGTTAGTGTTTTTAATGTTAGTGTAATTAGTGTTTTTATACATAATTTATTTTAGAATAGCTTTTTTTTTTTTTATTACCAGTAATTGTGAACTTTTATGTTAACGTCAAAAATTGCAATAAGAAATGTCATTCTCTTTTATACAAAAGAGATAAAGATCAATTAATGCACTTATTTGCTAGACTTAATTAAATTTCTCTCTAATTAATGCCTGCTTTGCCCATTTTCTTTTGGTCTACTTTCAGATCTTGCTGATTATCTCCAAAAAGGTAATTACCTTGGCAATAAATATCTTGATCCATGTCCCAGCATGGAGGAACATGGCGCCATATATTCCCAATATTTAGACATTGATTTTCCTGTACTGTGTCCTACTGTTATTGTCACAATTTCTACTGACGAGGGAAGTTGTTGGACCCAAGTGCAGCTTTTAATAAAAATAACAAAACAAAGACATGGCAATACTAGAAACAAAAGACGTGGCTAAGCATAACTCTCACCTATACAGCAGGTAACAACATCAATAACAGACCAGGGCACACGGCAAACATGAGGGCTTAAATACACTGAGACTAATGACAAGACAAGTGTCATCTGTGAACCGTGATTAATCAATGAACCAATGACAGAACACAACAAGATCACATGAGGGCATGGGAATCACGTGACAAAACCAGGAAGCAAGACAGTGAACATGACACTCAAACATAACATGAACATAATCAACTTAAAACATGAACAAGGAACAATGAACATGAACCAACACCAAAACACCCTGTGACAGTTATAGCTCAAGAGATCTTTGGTTGGGTGCGCTGTCAAGCAGATACTTCCCAGGCTGGATGGGAATCCAAGCGCTTTGATCGCCTTCTTGTGGTACTTTTGGTCAGAGATCAATTGGACAAAGTCGAAAGTGAAATGGACTCTAAGAGGGGCATCCAAACAATGGATGCCACTTGAGGAGAAAAGCAATTGTGGGTATGGCAATGCATTTCATCTGACCTTTGATCTTTTTTCATAAGGACTGCAGAGACTTAAAGGTCTAATATTTGCTTCCATCTCCTCCTCTATAAACTATGCCATTTAAAGGGTTAGGTCACCAAAAATTGTATATTCTTTCATTTCTTTTACTGTACCTTCATGTTGTTCCAAAGCCACGCACGCACGCACGCACGCACGCACATACATATATATATATATATATATATATATATATATATATGTACTGTATATATATATTGTATGCAGTATATATTGTAGGAATTGTGGGCGCAGACACAAATGAACATCCCCTTACAAAGCCCAATTCAACTCCAGACCCCAGGAAATCAACCATCTATCACAAGAGAGACGTATGCTCCATTCTGCCTGGAGATACCACTTAATTACTTCATAGCCTATGAACTTTGACCAAAACTTAGACAAAGAAAACAAAAGACTCGGTGTGATCACAAGACAAAGAAACAAACCAGAACGCAGTCTTCTCAATGACCGGTAAATTAACTACACGTGACACAGCTAAAACCTCCAAGCAAACTCACAGAAACTGTGGTACATATGAACTGCATCAAATCATTGATTATTGGACTTGCATTCAAATAGCCTTTGACGGCATAGCTTGTTAGTGTGTCTACAACCAATACACATGACCATTATGCATGTATATCACTCCCAATTCATGTAATTATGTAACTATTGAATGAGTGAACGAAAAGGCATCGTGCTTGGTATCTTTTCGTTTGTTTGCGTATAATCCAACAGATGAGTTGAATGAAATCTTTGTAGAATGGATCATGGTCTTCTGTAATACTAAGAAATAAGGTCTAAATTAACTCTCTGCTTAAGAGCAGGAAACTAAATGACCACAGATAACCTAATTTTATGTGAGGGGTGGAGACACAATCAGCCCCGAACCAAGATGATCCCTAATTGGCTAGAACCCATCCAGGGGATGGGCAAATATTTGAGTTTTAATCTCAGAACACGAACAAAGAGTTCAGTAGAGTTCTTTCCAGTTGAGTCTCAGCCCAGTTGAGAGCGGTTCGCAATGCAGTTCCAAATTCCGCCCAAGGAGACAATCAGACGATCGTGTCAGACCGAGATCAGAGAAAATGGGTTAAACAACGATTTCATTCGGGCCATCTGAATACTCTCCTCGCACTATAGACCCAATAGTTTCCCTTTAACAGAGTCCCCTTTAAGTTCTTACATATCGGTGGACGAATAAGTTAAGGTGTGAAACATTAATTCTGAATTATATATATATATATATATATATATATATATATATATATATATATATATATATATATATATATATATATATATATATATATATATATTGTGTGGCTTTGGAACAACATTATATATGAATGAATATGTCGAATAAAATGAATATATATATATATATATATATATATATATATATATATATATATATATATATATATATATATATATATATATATACCAATCAGACATAACAGTATGACCTGATATTATGTTGTTCCCCCTTTTGCTGCCAAAACAGCCCTGACCCGTCGAGGCATGGACTCCACTAGACCTCTGAAGGTGTGCTGTGGTATTAAGTCCTGTAAGTTGTGAGGTGGGTCCTCCATGGATCAGACTTGTTTGTTCAGCACATCCCACAGATGCTCAATTAGATTGAGATCTGGGGAATTTGGAGGCCAAGTCAACTCCTCAAACTCGTTGTTGTGCTCCTCAAACCATTCCTGAACCATTTTTGCTTTGTGGTAGGGCGCATTATCCTGCTGAAAGAGGCCACAGCCACCAGGGAATACTGTTTCCATGAAAGGGTGTACATGGTGTGCAACAATGCTTAGGTAGGTGGTACGTGTCAAAGTAACATCCACGTGGATGGCAGGACCCAAGGTTTCCCAGCAAATCATTGCCCGAAGCATCACACTGCCTCCGTCGGCTTTCCCTCTTCCCATATTGCATCCTGGTGACATGTGTTCCCCAAGTAAGCGTCACTCACACGCCTGGCCATCCACGTGATGTAAAAGAAAAAAAAAAGAAAAAATTAATCAGACCAGGCCACTGGAAAGAAGAGTTGAAGCTGTTATAGCTGCAAAGGGTGGGCAAACTCTGTATATATATATATATATATATATATATATATATATATATATATATATATATATATATATATATATTTATATATATATATATATATATATATATATATATATATATATATATATATATATATATATATATATATATATATATTAGGGGTGAAACGGTACACAAAACTGACGGTTCGGTACGTACCTCGGTTTTGAAGTCACGGTTCGGTACGGGTTCGGTACAGCAGATTTACAAAATTGCTTTTTATTTATTTTTTATATTTACAGTGGTTTACTAGGGGAAAGAAGTGTCTGTCCTTGAATTAATTAAATTATATCTAAAAGTTTATTTAAGATATTTCTGTAAATTATATAGGGATCCCTTACTTGTACATTAATATTAAAGATTAACAACAGAGCCCAAACTATTAGCCTAAATTGAGTTGCTATTTATTTTTAGGTATAATAATCAACACTCAAATAACACATTGTGTGCAAATATGTAAACTTCACATAAGGCAGTTTTTGCATTAACTCCTAAATCTAATTATAAAATAGTTTTTTTTTCTCCAAATCGTTGTTGAAATATAATAATTTATATACAGTGTTTGTCATTTTCATGACAGGTTTATTTAACATGCATGAAATAATCAAGACATCTCTAACAGGTTAAGTAGAATATAATGAATAGGCCTATAACAGCTAATATAGAGCATATATTTAGCGAAAGAGTTGATTTCTCTAGTGAATAAAAGTCTGTGGACACTGAATGACTGCCTGAGGTAGGCTAAATGTGATGCTAACGTTACATGACATTGTTTAGTTTACAACGTTATATTGATGTCTTTCCGCCGTTGAAACACTGATTTAGCGATTACACCACATATACATGACAGTAAATTGTAATGTATCCTCAGCATACCTTCAGATCGTCATTCATGTTTATTCTTTAGAAAGAGATGATCGATCGCCTTCACAGATGATCGCGTTCACGCACGTGCGCGTCGCGCGGCCGCTTGAACTGTGATCAGTGATCAGTGACGCCACATAGAGCGTCAAAACGGCATTTATCGTTTGAATTTCGTGATAAAATGAACTGAATACTTAATATGTTTGTGTGGGAACTCGTATTGAACTGTGTTCCGCGCTTACAACAAGCTGACTGTTAACTGTTAAAGATTACATTCATAACCGCTCGATAACGTTACACGCGTGCACCGTTCACAAATGATCGCGTTCACGCGCGCGCGCCGTGCGGCCACTTGAACTGTGTTCAGTGATCACTGATCAGTCACGCACATTAAAGAGCATCAAAACGTCATTTGAATTTCGTGATAAAATGGACTGAATACTTAATATGTTCGTGTGGGAACTCGGATTGAAGTGTTCCGCGCTTACAACAAGCCGACTGTTGACATTCTTAACATGTTACATTCATAACCGTTCGGTTCACGCCTGCACCGTACCGAAAGCCCTGTACCGAAACGGTTCAATACGAATACGTGTACCGTTACACCCCTAATATATATATATATATATATATATATATATATATATATATATATATATATATATATATTAATGTAAAATAGACAAATAAATAAATAAAAAGATCATAAATATAGTTTATATGATGACTGTTTTTTTCCGCTAAAATGTTACATTTGTCAGAATTTCATTATTATATTTTATTATATTATAGCCATTACTTAGTCATATCATATCAAAACAGTGTGCTGAAATGTTAATATTGCCAGAATTTCATTGTTATGTTATGACCAAATATAAGATTTGTTTTAACAGCATATGTAAAAAAAATTTAAGGTTATAATTGTCCTAATCTCCAGTCACCAGCCCAATCACAGCAGCACTATATGGCTGTTTCTCATGACCAAGTACGCAAACTTCTGACTTACGTCCTTGGTAGTTCAGACTTGCCAAATTCGGACGGGAGGACACAAGTCCGGTACTCTGCTTATAGAACAGCAGCGTTCTTGATAGCGTCACTCAGCTTGCTCTCGCTCCTGTATGTATATTTCAGGCTACAATAAAACAAAATATATGTCAAAAAATACCACTCTGCCTCTTTTCATTTTCATTAAAAAAATATTAAACATTTTATAGCCACACAAATGTGGTTCAGGCAACGCATGCCTAAGTATAAGTAAAAGGTTTAAGAAGCTAAACAATAAATAAAGCAAACAATTCAGCCAAACAAAGTCAGCGCTAGTAGGCTACAACGGTAAAGTTAAATAGCCTAAAAATATAAAGTTATGAAACTTCACTTTGCCCTCAGCCAAAACGATTTGCCAGAGAACAAATTACAGATTCATGAGACCAAAGATCAGCCGTTAGATCTACACAAGACGAATTTTATATCATGTTTAACCACTACAGAGACATCAGAGCCAGACGTCAGAAAGACTAGCCGAGGAAAGGCTGCTCTTGGCGGGGTTAACAAGCGGTGAGTGCCCGGTGATCGATTGGATCTCACAACTCCGAAAACAGCAGATTCAATTTTCAAATAGGCGCTCTCTTTATTAACAAACCACAGATTTGAGCTGTGGTTTTGAGCACAGATTTGAGCAAGTACATTCTCGCCTGAAAAAGTCTTAAACTACATTTTGTGACACATTAAAGGGTTAGTTCACCCAAAAATGAAAATTAACCCATGATTTACTCACCCTCAAGTCATCCTAGGTGTATATGACATTCTTCTTTCAGACGAATAGTTATACTACAAAAGTCCAGGCTAATCCAAGCATTATAATAGCAGTAATAGTTGCTCTGTTTTTAAAGTCCATAAAAAATGCAAATGTCCGTCAAATAACATGCTCCACCCGGCTCCGGGGTGTTAATAAAGGCCTTCTGAAGCGAATCGATACGTTTGTGTAAGACAAATATCCATATTTAAAACTTTATAAAGTAAAGTTTCGGCCAACCCCTTCTTTCCGTGTTCAATTTATGGAAAAAGTGTTGAAAGTGCCTCTGCTGATCGAAAGACTAACGCGACCAGGTATGCTCGTCATGACGTCACATACGTATCTTGAGTTTCACTTTCAACTTTCAAAAGTTTTCCACGGAAGGCGATCGGCTGGAATTCTAGTTGATAAAGTTTTAAATATGGATATTTTTCTTACACAAACGCATTGATTCGCTTCAGAAGGCCTTTATTAACACCCCGGAGCCGCGTGGAGCACGTTATTCGATGGACAGGTGCATTTTTTATGGACTTCAAAAACAGAGCAACTATTACTGCAATTATAATGCTTGGATTAGCCTGCATGGACTTTTTAAATATAACTCTGATTATATTCGTCTAAAAGAAGAATGTCATATACACCTAGGATGACTTGAGGGTGAGTAAATCATGGGCTAATTTTCATTTTTGGGTGAACTATCCCTTTAACAGTAGTATTTTTAAATTACGCTTGGTTTCTCATCTGCTATTGACGCATGCTTGTTGGTGCAAGATGCATTCTGGGATATCGCTCTGTCTGAAGTCCTCACAAGTCACCTCTCGGTCAAGGACACATCCGCATTTGAACTGTACTTGGCTAGATATGAACTTTGAATTGGAACAGTAGCCTACTTGGGCAGCGACTGATGACGTTTCACAAGTCCACGAGAAAACAAGTACAGACAAGAAAGCATATTGAGAAACGGCCTCTGTTTCCTGGAATCCCTCCTGGCTCCCACCTGCACACACTCAATAATCACCCGCACCTGCAGCTCATTCCCTCATCAATCATTCTCTGTATAAGAGCACACACTTCAAGCACACACTGGGCCTCATTCATGAATCATGAGCAGGCACATTTTGGTGTAAATCATGTAAAGCTGTTCTGAAGAAACATTTTGGATTCAAGAACATTTTGTATTTGAATAACATTTCGTAAATGTTAGTTGGTATGAAAGAAATTTACACCTTCTCCCTACCACTAGTGATGGGGAGACCGAGGCTTCGTGAAGCACTGAAACAGTTGAAGCAAATGTGCCATATTGTGTCGAAGCTTCGAATCAATCCGACACCCGTCTCTACGGCGACATCTAGTGTGTTGATCTGAAATACCTTGACAATGATCAATGAAAAAAAAAACTACTACATGATCTTGGTTTTGTAACCTGTAGCCTCCTCATTGTGACTAACTAGTTTTTTTTGTGGTCATGAAAAATGAACATTAATAAAATAAATAAAGCCACAATGTGTCACATTTGTTACGTAACATTTTTATTCAAAAATATTATTTGCTCTGCTGTTGAAGGAGTTAGCTGACTTCTTTTTTTACATATAATTTCTCCAACTTTTGAAAAAATCCTCTCACATGGGACACTTGTTGTCCTTTGCACCCTCCAAAATGCCAGGATGAGTGATCCTCAAATGGTGCATCAAAGCTAGCTGCCTATCACAATACACACATCTCCCTTTATTTGGTGTTTCCAAATGGAAATGCTCCCACACCACAGATGTACGGCATCTCTTGTAATGGACAATAACAAAGATAACGTCCTGATTAACAACATCCTCATGCTGGGAAAATGTTATATACACAAATGCAAGTTCTTAACCCTTGTGTGGTGTTCATATTTTTGTTATTCAGCCAGTGTTCGTGGGTCTGGTGGACCCGCTGCATTTTTGGGTTTTTAATTCAACAAAATCAAAAATTATATGTTAAAATACTCAACAGATGTTTACTTCATCCCAATTACAAGCAATATAAACAGCATATATGGTTAATATTTTCTCTTTACCTTTGTTAGATCACATTTAAGAATTGCAACCTCGTGTGGGAACGGCAGGGGTAGAAACAAAACTCATTCTTGCACTCTCACACTTACACACAATCTCTCTCACACGCATGCGCACACACACACACTCATGCAGGCACACACACACACACACACACACACACACACACACACACACACACACACACACACACACACACACACACACACTCACTCACTTGGATATGTGGTGTATGGTTACTCTCTGTAGGCATAATGGTTTTTCTAATGTACAAACTATATAATCTATCCCCCTACACTTACCCTACCCCTAAACCTACCAATCACAGAAAACTTTTGGCTTTTTTGAATTTCAAAAAACACCATTTAGTATATTTTAGTATGAGGACACAGATGTCGTCATAAACCATGTTTGCGTTGTAATACCCATGTCATTATACACATTTGTGTCCTCATAAACCATAAACATGAACATACACATACTAACAGCAGGCCCTGACAGGAGGAGGACAGAGTAAATGTACACAGGACCTACAATTTCCACACTTTTATTAGCCCCGGGTCCAGTGGACCCGAACATCCTGTGTGTAATATAAATGTGTAGGGGGGGTGTACAGTGTGTGGTCATTGAAAATGTGTTCGGATATACATTCCTCACAGAAAATGAGCCAAGGCCAATGAGTCTCAGTTTGAAAAAACAATTAATCGTATAATTTTTCTTTTGATAAAAAATGAAAAACAGGAACACCATACAAGGGTTAAAGGTGAAACCAAGATTTTATTAATTTCATAATGAGTTTAACTCTTATACAAAAGCCCTCAAAGTTATGAAAATGCTATCAGTCTTTTTCCATTATAGAAGAATATGATCTTCAAACAAAACCCTAGCCCCTTTAATGTTTTTTGTTTCTTGATTTGCCTGATATATTTTTCTACTGTACTTTCAAGCACCTGATCTGTATTTTGTAATACAATAATGTTCTGTTATTGCCATGCTGTTTGTATATGATTATTTATATTTATATGATTATTTGATATACATCTCTCATGTGGAGCCTCCATTTTTATCTATTCTATTAATATATCTATCTATATATCTCCTATGAATCTATATAATTCGATATCTCTAAGTTATGCTGTGCTATCTGTCACTATCTAACTTAGCTTATATGAATGTGTCACTATATCTATCCTAGCTGTCACTGTCTATACCTATCAGTCAATATATCTCATTTAAATCTAGCCTAAATATAACCTAACTAACCAAAGCGCACTATAAGGCCCAATCCCATTTCTACCCCTTAGCCCTTCTCTTTCCCCTACCCCTTCGTTTTGCGCGTTCACGTGAAGGGGTAGGGGTGTCTTGATTCTTTTTTGGCTGGAGTGGTAGGGGTAAGGGGAAGGGCCAGATAGCCCTTCAAACGAAGATTTTTCAGGACCACACTTCGAACGAAGGGGTATGAGGAGTTTCCCTCCACCGACTACCGTGCTGCATAGAATGTGTGTGTGTTGCCACTCGGGATCGATCACTTTCATGTCGCCTGGCTGCCGTTTTCTCCGTAGCTCGCTAAACGCACTATTTGGGTGATTTGAACACATATTAATAATAGTTTAAAAATATATATCTGGTCATCCTTCATAACGCAGTCGATATTTACATCACATATCGTCTGTAAACGCTCGCCTTACCAAGGCAACGACTGACTTTACGTATAACGTATGAACATTATCGCAGCACCACAGTGGATAACGAAACCATATCCGTAGGCTACCGGCCGGCTCGGATCAGCACGGAATGGAACGGTTAATGAACAAAGAGAACAGTTTGGTCCACTGGAAAAGCGGCTTCACCAGTCTTGTATGTTCTGTATCATTCTGTATCATCTTAGGAAACTCTGTCTCGTTTTGAACTGACAACGAGCGCAATTTTATTAAGTCCAAATACAGCGAAAAACTCTGTTGGGAGTGAATAATTTGTTAAACGTGCTCGCGCCTGATTTCTGTTAGATATAGTCTACGCACTTCATTGCTGTTCATACTGGTTAAATGTCACAGGACATTATAATAAATAAAACGGGGTATGATGACGTGTAATGGTATAGTAGTGGTGTCCCATTTCTTAGGGGAATATTTTCACCCCTACGCCTTGGCACTCTGTTTCAAGGGGCAAGGGGAACAGGTAGGTGTAGGGGTAGGGGAAGGCGAAGGGGTGTAAAACAGAATTGGGATTTGGCCTAAATCTCACTTATATCACAAAATCACTGCTATCACAAAATCTCTCTCCTCTCACCGACGAGGTGAAGATGGATTTACTTCACTTTTAAACTGTGGTGAATTAGGTTTATACAGATGTGTGGCTGTGTGGTTTGTTCCCGCCCCCTTTAATCAACGCAGTTTCGGCAGGCGCCACCTGATGAAACACTTCGAAGCTTCATTTAGCCATAGTCACGTGACATGGGTGTTTCGAATCACAGCTCAGAGCAGTGTTTCGAAACATCTGCGCTTCGGGATCTCAGCAAAGCACCGAAACGTCAGTTTCGCATCAGCCATCCCTACCTACCACGTGTAAATGGTGCGTAAAATATTAAAATGTTCTGTGTTATTTTAGGAATACTGATGACACAGAATTTTGATCATATTCCACAAGTTTATTTGCCCTGTCTTTTTATTTATTTATTTTGTAGCTGATAGTTGAAAACTGTTCAACTTTAGGTAAAACGGCACTGTGACTTTTTACCCAGCTGTCCAATCACAGTGGAGGAAGGGCAGGAAAAATACTACAATACTTAATTTTCCTGTTGTTCCATTGTCTTACCTCATCTCTCTCTGAGACTGTATGATCCTGACAGTAATATAATATAAAAACAACATTTGAAAGTAATATGATTACATCCGTTTGGATTGTATAACTAGCCATCTTTGAACTTTAGCAATATTTGAGTCTTTAATTTTGTCAATCACTGATTTTCATCCGTTCCGGGACTACAAGTGGATAATATAGTTCCCATTCAGTTGGTCACTCTGGACGCCACGTCGGAGTACCGACGAATAGGAATCTTGCTCGCGAGAGCCAATCTACTTCAAGTGTAACTAAACGAGCCAATGCACATTGGCATGCTATGATTGCACCAGGTGCTCATGTCACGCCGTGTGGGTATAAATGAGACACAGGTGATTGCATCAAATCAACCTTTTGCATCGGAGCCAAGTGGTAGAACGTCATATACCACTCATTACTTCGCAGTCCTGACTGAAGGCGGAAGCCGCCTTTCAGAAGCAATTTCTTCAGTCGGTGTTGGTGTGACGGCACAGCAGTGGGTCGCGTGGTTTTCAGATTATCTCTCTTCATTGTTCAGAGGAATCACAAAAGCTGTTCTCACAGCTGGTACAGTGCGCTAGGGGGAGAGCGCTGAAAAGCCGTTCTTACAGCTGGTAAGAGAGCGCCTTTGTGTGAGAGAGCGCGCACATCAGGCTGACTATCCCCTGACTGTGTCGCCGCAACCCCGCCTGGATGCGGTGGTAACCTGTCACCAAGGAATGGTCATCAGCGCTGTATCTCGTGTTTGGGTGTTCAGCATGCTGATCTCCATCTCGCAAGAGCCTCTGCCTCGATCTACTGATCTACTTGTCCTACTGGTGAAGGAAGCGATAGAGCCGGTCCCTCCAGCCGATATGAAGACCGGCTTCTACAGCCCGTACTTCATTGTACTCAAGAAAACCGATGGGTTACGGCCAATCTTGGACCTGGGAGTCCTGAATCGGAGCCTCCACAAGCTACCGTTCAAGATGCTCACGCAGAAACGCATTTTCGAATGCATCCATCCCCAAGATTGGTTTGCAGCGATCGACCTGAAGGACGCGTACTTTCATGTCTCGATTCTTCCTCGACAGAGGCCGTTTCTGCGCTTTGCGTTCGAGGGTCGAGCATATCAGTACAAAGTCCTGCCCTTCGGGCTGTCCCTGTCCCCCCGTGTCTTCACGAAAGTCACGGAGGGGGCCCTTGTGCCCATGAGAGAACAGGGCGTTCGGATCCTCAACTATCTCGACGACTGGCTCATTCTAGCACAGTCCAGGGATCAGTTGTGCGAACACAGGGACCTGGTGCTCAGACACCTCAGCCAGTTGGGTCTTCGGGTCAACTGGGAAAAGAGCAAACTCGCCCCTGTGCAGAGGATCTCTTTTCTCGGTATGGAGTTGGATTCGGTCGAGCGGACAGCGCGCCTCACAAACTAATGCTCCTCGCGACAGCCCCTCCTTGGCCGATTCCTCTGAGGAAGGACCTTTTGACTCAGAGACGGGGCACCTTGTGGTACCCACGTCCAGACCTGTCGAAGTTTCATGTCTTGCCCCTGGACGGGACGCGGAGGTTCTAGGTAACTTACCCCAAGAGGTAGTTAACACCATCACTTCGGCACGAGCACCGTCTACAAGACAGGCTTACGCCTTGAAGTGGAACTTGTTCATCGAGTGGTGTTCTTCTCGCCGAGAAGACCCCCGAAAATGTTCGATCGCGTCTGTGCTTTCCTTCCTGCAACAAGGGTTGGAGCATAGGCTGTCGCCCTCCACCCTCAAGGTCTATGTTGCTGCAATATCCGCCTATCACTACCACGTAGAAGGTAAGACGGTTGGGAAGCAGGACCTGGGGTCAGGTTCCTTAGGGGGGCGAGACGGTTAAATCCTCCTCGTCCCCCCTCCATACTTGGGATCTTGCTCTGGTGCTCCGAGCACTTCAGAATGCCCCATTTGAGACTTTGCTGTCAGCAGAGCTAAAGATTCTGTCTATGAAGACTTTGCTGTTGGCCACGTCCCGTCGCCATGTCCTCTGTACCCTGCTGGGGTGCCTGTCTACCTACTCGGCTCCTCAGCAAAAGGCTGATTTGATGCAATCACCTGTGTCCCATTTATACCCGCACGGCGTGGCATGAGCACCTGGTCATTGCATTATTGCCACATGTGCATTGGCTCGTTTAGTTACACTCGAAGTAGATTGGCTCTCGCGAGCGAGATTCCTATTCGTCGGTACTCCGACGTGGCGTCTCCATTCCCTCCTTCAGGGAACGAGGGTTACATATGTAACCGAGACATTTTTCCTAATGGCAGGCTTTCCCACATTGCATAGCAATATAAACCAACATGGCTGAGTAGAGTTAATAACTTAGACATTAATAGATGTAATCATATTAAAACATACACTCACTGGCCACTTTATTAGGTACGCCGGTTCAACTGCTCGTCAACGCGACTATCTAAACACCCAATCACATGGCAGCATCTCAATGCATTTAGTCATGTAGACATGGTCGAGATGATATGCTGAAGTTCAAACTGAGCATCAGAATGGGGAAGAAAGGTGATTTAAAGGTCCCATGGCATGGCATTTTTCTATTATTGTATAGTGTTTCCTGAGGTGTACTTATATTGTTAGTATGATTTTTACATCATAAAATGTCATAATTTAGAAATAAAAGGCATTTTTTCTATAATGCTGTTTGCCCTGTGGCTGAATGCCCTGCTTCAAGAGGCGTGTCTGCTGTGAGACTTCAGCAAAAACGCCCACTGTTGTGATTGGCTGACATCTTTGCATTTTAAATGAGCGGAGGGGGCGTGGTTTAACGAGGCACGAGCAGGCACGAGTCTGCCAGAGACGGATGGACCTGAGTTCACTTCTCATCAGTTCTCAGCACGTCTCAGTTCAGGGTGAACTGTTGTAGTTACTAGCATATACTTCAGGTCATTAGTTTATTTCTAGTCGGAGGGGCTGTCACTCATGTCAGAAAGTTAGTAACTTTAGTAAATTATGGATCAGCGCTGACTCGAGACGCGAACCGTTTAGAACGATTCAGTCCGATTTGGTGAACTGGTTCGGTTCACTAAAAAGAACCGATTCAAAAGAATGATTCGTTCGCGAACCGGATATCACGGAGACGGTTGCGATTGCTAACAAAGTTATTTATAGTAACTACTGAGTTATGAGAGCGCTGTCTGTCAGCGCGAGTTTATTGTGTTTGTATCTGAGAGTTCTGAATAAACACGAGTCCCAGTCACGCCGAGTCCGTCGTCATTATTACCAACTTTGTAACACATGCAATGTAAGTTACCATCACAGCGAGATGAACGAGTTAGTAAGTGTTGAGTATAGCATTATTTCTAGATATGTTCCAATTATATGAATAGCGTCAGTGACGCGCATTGAGTAACTTACACAGCGCAAACAAAGACACAACAGCAGTAATCGAATTTAATCCAGTTTATTGTGGGGAAAGCTGGCTAGCCTAGCCCAGATATGCTCACGCTTACCCTCCTTCTGCTTAATCTCACGCCGCGTTTGGTGCCTCCGCTGTGGGCCAGATGCAGTACTGGGGGTCGGGGATGTTGAAGGCCGAGCTTCGGCGTATGTGAAGTTTATCTCTAAAGATGTGACTGCTGATGTTAAACAGAAAAGACTGTATGCACATTTTAGAACAGATAGACGCGACGAGGACGTACAAAAACACTGACTCACAAGATAGAAAACACGAAAACACCGTTCTGTCGGGAGAGAGAGAAGCCGCAGTATGTGCACGAATAATAAATAATTTGCTACACATAAGAAATCACGGATCACAGATCAGAAGGAACTGAAGAAAGACTTCTGTTTTCATTTGTACATCCAAACACTGAGAAACTGCCAGCGTTCACTCGTTCACAAGTAATGATCTCTTGAGTGTTTGCATGGGCGTGCCAGATTCTCTGGGCGGAGGAAAGGGAGGTAACCGTTCCTGCTTGGACGTCAAACCAGGAGACTTCAGGATTGGCTCGTCAGGCCTGTCATTTTCTCAAAGGCAGAGAAAGACAGCCAGAACTCGGTTTTACACCGATCAACATTTCTATCCACTTGGGGACAAAATTCAGGCTTGGGGAACTCATATTAATGTTGAAATACCTCATAAAATGAAAATTTCATGCCATGGGACCTTTAAGTGACTTTGAGCGTTGCATGGTTGTTGGTGCCAGATGGGCTGATCTGAGTATTTCAGAAACTGCTGATCTACTGGGATTTTCACACACAACCATCTCTAATGTTTATGAGAAAAAGAGAAAATATCCAGAGTCAGTGGCAATTCTGTGGGAGAAGATGCCTTGTTGATAGCAGAGGTCAGAGGAGAATGGCCAGACTGGTTCAGCTGATAGAAAGGCAACAGTAACTCAAATAACCACTCATTACAACCGAGCTCTGCGGAAGAGCATCTCTGAACGAAATTAGTTCAGAGTACATTTGAGTTTTTCCCTCTCCAATATTACAAGCACACGCACACACGCACGCACGCACACCCACACACCCACACACACTAACACAATTGTTTTATTACACACATACAAACCACTCTCTGACATCCATACCAACACAACCACACAGTTATATCTGCATAATTTATCCAACTGTCTTTATACTATGCAGAAGCAAAAAACTGGAATAAAGTGAGTATTTGCTTTATAGGCACAGCAGAATAAAAAAATTATGTATCTGGTAAAAAAATAGTAAAAATTAAAAATGTGAATGCAATAGAATTTGCAATAATTTATTATTATCACACTGGGCGTTAGCAGGGTGTAAGCAGCGCGTATTTTTTTCCGCGCCCATATTAGACCATTCACACCACACGCAGAGGCGGCGCTGCAGCGCTTAGCAGGAGCATAGCAGAAGCAGCAGTGCTGCGATCGTATCGGTGCCGAGTCTATTTTTGCCGCGCTGCTCACGCTGAATTAAAGCCACAATGGATTGTTCTTGATCAAAATGACCTGATTAACATGGAAAATAAAAAATGTCACCATGAAATCATGAAGTGAAGTGTCCTGTGCGTTTCACGATCACCATATGACATCCAGCGCTGTGAAAAAAATTTTAAAAATACATGAAAACACAACACTGCCAGAAGTTTTTGCCCAAACTTCAAAAGCCTGTTTAAATGATTAAAACTAGAAGCATATCTTCACTTTAATATTACATTTATCATGTGAACTACTTATATACAACATGCTATATGCATGTAGGCCTATGTATGAAACAGAGGGTAACACGGTCGCATTTGCAGCAGACATATGCTGCCCATCATAAATCAAAGCACGAGACAGACGGGGTTCGGAGGAAAAGACCGGAAAATGTGACATAATGGACAATATTCGTCTGTATTTGCAATACACGAGCCGCGGTTCAGCTGCGCAAGACAAACACCGCCAGTGTGAATGCACAACAGGGGCGCACGCTCTCCATATGCACCGCTCCTGCCCTGCCAACGCACTGCTTGCGTGTGCGGTGTGAAGCCGGCGTTAGGTTTGTTCTGC
The DNA here is from genome assembly GCA_033150135.1 of Gobio occitaniae. Lineage (NCBI taxonomy): Eukaryota > Metazoa > Chordata > Actinopteri > Cypriniformes > Gobionidae > Gobio > Gobio occitaniae. The sequence goes on from JARQWZ010007222.1 coordinate 35,489, forward strand.
TTTATTACAAATAATGTTTGTTAGACTCCACACTTAAGACAGTAAAATAATGTTATTATATCTTAATAATAATAATAATGACAATAATAATGACAATAATAATAAGAAGAATATGAAAATGATTTAAAAACATAAAATATATTTAATTTTTAAAAATAAAAATAAATACACCTAATTTGGTAACACTTTATTTTAAGGGTCCAGAATAATGCATTAGTTAAGCATTAATTAAGGGTTAACTTGTGCACAACTAAGCATTAGTTAAGCACGAACACACTAGTAATTAATGATTAACTTTACATTTAAAGGGTCCGTAATTATGCATTAGTTAAACTAGTAATTAATAATTTGCTTGTTCACAATTATGCATTAGTTAAGCATGGACACAATAGTTATTAATGATTAACTTAACATTACAGTAAGGGCATATTAGACATTATTTACAACTTAATAAGCCATATATTATTTTTCTGTAGCTATGTAATTATATGTCTGTATTTTCTGTTAAGTTAACTGAACAATAAGCTAGTAATTATGTTTAATTACTGCTGATTTTGCCGTTATAAATTGCTAAAATAGAGTAATAAAGACAATTTGAGCCCCTATTCTAAAGTGAAAGTTTAATCCTCATTAATTATGGCACTTATTCAGTGATATTTAAGTTTATTAACCAGAATAAGCAAATAATTAAGCCTAACTACCATTAATACAGTACTAATAAAGGCAATTTGACCCCCTATTCTAAAGTGAAAGTTTAATCCTCATTAATTATGGCACTTATTCAGTGATATTTAAGTTTATTAACCAGAATAAGCAAATAATTAAGCCTAACTACCATTAATACAGTACTAATAAAGGCAATTTGACCCCCTATTCTAAAGTGAAAGTTTAATCCTCATTAATTATGGCACTTATTCAGTGATATTTAAGTTTATTAACCAGAATAAGCCGCCTTTACGGACACAAAACATACTTTTGTTGTATATTTGGATAAATGGTTTAAGGTAAGGTTAACATTGAAACAAACTTATTATGTATTACAGAAAAAAAAAACCCGAAAAGTATATTTTATTTCATGAAAAAATATGTACAATTCCCCTTTTACCATTTTATAGATACATGTTATATCCCTAAACCCAAACATAAAAAACAGAGAATAAAAAATGACAATACAACTTAATGAGCAAATTTTTTTTGGAAATTTTAAATTTTAGTAACAATATAGCATTACAATTATATGTTGAGCCACTAATCTCACTCAAACCTCTAAACCTACATATAAACATTTCTTAAAAGTATGTAACGTTAGGGTGAACTTATGAAGAAAAAACACAACAAAAGTGTAATCACAATAATTTCTTTATTGTGAAAATATCAAAAGCGGTACCAATAGTAGTCCAAATGATGATGTGTTGCAGTCGGAGTCCTCCCTGGCGATATAGATAATTTAAGTTATTTAATTTAAGCTTCACTCCAATTTTAAGGCGTGCGCGTTTCTCATTCAAACACTATTCTGGTTGTGTTATGCTTATTCTGGTTAATAAACTTAAATATCACTGAATAAGCGCCATAATTAATGAGGATTAAACTTTCACTTTAGAATAGGGGGTCAAATTGCCTTTATTAGTACTGAATTAATGGTAGTTAGGCTTAATTATTGGCTTATTCTGGTTGATAAACTTAAATATCATTCAATAAGTGCCATAATTAATGAGAATAAAACTTTCACTTCAGAATAGGGGCTCAAATTGTCTTTATTACACTATTTTAGCAATTTATAATGGCAAAATCAGCAGTAATTAAACATAATTACTAGCTTATTGTTCAGTTAACTGAACAGAAAATACAGACATATAATTACACAGCTACAGAAAAATAATATATGGTTTATTAAGTTGTAAATAATGTCTAATATGCCCTAACTGTAATGTTAAGTTAATCATTAATAACTATTGTGTCCATGCTTAACTAATGCATAATTGTGAACAAGCAAATCATTAATTACTAGTTTAACTAATGCATAATTACCGACCCTTAAAATGTAAAGTTAATCATTAATTACTAGTGTGTTCGTGCTTAACTAATGCTTAGTTGTGAACAAGTTAACCCTTAATTAATGCTTAACTAATGCATTATTCGGGACCCTTAAAATAAAGTGTTACCGAATTTGGTCACCCCGTGACATACCCCCCCACCAAACCGTTCTAGTCCCTAGAACGTGGTGACTCTACCCAGTCTCCATACCATGCCTGAGGCCGGCCTCGGTTATCCCGCTGGGATCGTCTTGGGGGCAAGGGGAAATTTGCTTGCTCAGGTTCAATGGCCGGTCCCCTTGGAACCACTGCCCAACCTATCATCGGGGTTCGTTGGGCTCTTTCTTTGGTGGGGAGGATGGTGTCTACAGGCCTTGGGTAGTTGAGGCAAGGGCGGATCAGGTTCCGATGCAATACCCGTTCTGGGCCGGTTCGGGTTGCTTCCGGCGCCGCTTGTACTTCTCTCCTGGCGTCACCTTCGAGTGAATTTAAAATGAACTGGGTCTTCTGTGTAGCGTTTAACCCTTGGATGCCCGCCAAGTACTCCACTTGGGTTTTCCACGCCGACAAGCTGAGTTCTGAACCTGGTCCTCCATACTTTTGGGCCCATGGGGCTCCATAAAGATGGGCATAACATGTGGGTGACCCACCGGTACGTCTTCGTCTGCCATTGCTCCGCTTCTGTCTACTCAACCCAAGGTGGAATCCTGCCGACTACGCCAAGTTATGTCACGGGGTAGGCCAACCTGGCTGCACCCACCCCCAAGACCCGTACCACCCTTGGGGAGTCGGACAGAGGCCCGGCAAGGACGACAGACAGGGTTTCAAGTAACAATCTTTTTATTTACTATAAAAAGTGGGAAGGGGGATCTAAAATGGTGAGTCTTCTAGGCAGGGTCGTTCCGTCCTGCGGACCCGCTTCGCTGCCTAGCAATCAGGTGGGTATTCGGGTATGAGTTCCTCTTGAAGGACTGGCAGACACAGAGCTTGTAGCGGAGAAGTTCCCTGCAATGCAGACAGGTGAATACACAGGTACGTAATCCTCCAGGGGACTTACGGCTGGAGGGCTTCACTGCAAAGCAGTCAGGTGAATACACAGGTACGTAATCCTCTTCCTCAGAAATGACAGACAGGGGACTTACGGCTGGAGAGCTTCACTGCAAAGCAGTCAGGTGAATACACAGGTACGTAATCCTCTTCCTCAGAAATGACAGACAGGGGACTTACGGCTGGAGGGCTTCACTGCAAAGCAGTCAGGTGAATACACAGGTACGTAATCCTCTTCCTCAGAAATGACAGACAGGGGACTTACGGCTGGAGGGCTTCACTGCAAAGCAGTCAGGTGAGTGTTCAGGTATGGATTCCTCTGGAGGTACTGGCAGACACAGAGCTTGTAACGGAGAAGTTCACTGCAACGCAGACAGGTGAGTACACAGGTACGTAATCCTCTTCCTCAGAACTGACAGAAAAACTCAGGTAAGTAGTAGACATCCGGCGGGTTTAAGTTCACACTTCACACAACAACATAGTGCATCACATCACTTCATCACTGCAATTCAACACTCAGTGGGAAATACTTATATCAATGGCCGTTGCCCATTTTCTGACCTGGCATTCACGTCAGGGAGTCCCATAGACAAGAGAGAGGGGATGAGACCGATTGCCCTACTCACGGTCTCTCACAAACGATCTTATTTGTCCAACGATTTCCTCCTTCCGGTCGAGTCGGCGTGCTCCTCTCCCAAACTCACAATGCCATGCCCGTTTTGCCAGCCCCACTTCCTCTTCTCCAAGCTCACACTTCCTCCGCGATTCACAGCCCCAACCCACCCTCACTTCCTCTTCTCCAAAGCTCACATTTCCTTCGAGATTTACAGCCCCCAAAGACCAGCTCCTCTTCTGTGCAACCTCTCTCCTTTTATCCTACCCTAAGGGCAACGTCTCTCATCGTGCACAGCTGCCGGCAAATCCCCGCTGATCACCCCATTCGCGGGGATTTTCCGCGAACCCGGAACTAGCTCGGTGTCCCGTTGTTATGGGTCCGGCGGGAGGCAATCGCGGCGAACATTAGTTCCGCCTTGAAAGTTGAATTTTGTCACCCCGTGACAATAGGAACGGGGCACGTCAAATATACCACGTCAAATATACCACCTCAATCTCTTAAAAAAATGGAATGAGGCTGAGTCAGTGATGCTGGCGACGGTGGTATCGAACAAGGATGATCTCGGGCCAGAAGCAAGCAGCAAATGCCAACCGATCGCTCTGGCTCCAGGTGGGGATCACCTCGCACCCTCTCAGCTCACGGACATTGCCAATTTGCAAGCAGATTTTGCAGACGTGTTCTCGTCCTTACCCGACCGAACAAATCTCATACGCCACCAAATTGATACGGAGCCGGGCGTGGTAGTTCGCAGCCGGCCGTATAATCTACCTAAACATAAGAAAAAAGTAGTTCAGACGGAATTAGAGGCTATGCTAGACTTGGGGGTAATAGAAGAATCCCATAGCGACTGGGCGAGCCTGATAGTTTTAGTACCTAAAACTGACTGCTCAGTTCGGTTCTGTGTTGATTACCGCAAGGTGAATGCTGTGTCAAAATGTGATGCTTATCCAATTCCGAGGGTTGACGAGTTGCTTGATCGGCTAGGTTCGGCTCGATTTTATTCGACACTGGATTTAACGAAGGGATATTGGCAGATCCCCTTAACTCCATTATCTAAAGAAAAGACAGCTTTCACAACTCTGTTTGGATTACACCAATTTGTCATGCTTCCTTTTGGGCTGTTCGGGGCACCTGCCCCCCTTCAGCGACTGCTGGACCGAATCCTCAGCCACATGCTGCATATGCCTGCCAAGCATTACTATAGGATGATATA
>JARQWZ010007223.1:0-37500 GCA_033150135.1 Gobio occitaniae
TTGTCCTATGAAACTCGACTTAGGGTTATAATCAGTAGGGTTGAGGTGGGTGGGTTTCCAGCCAGTGGGTCTGTGACGGTTAGGGTTAGTGTAGGAGTAGGGGTCACGTTAAAGTATTTTTTGTCCTATGAAATTTGACTTAGGGTTATAATCAGTAGGGTTGAGGTGGGTGGGTTTCCAGCCAGTGGGTCTGTGACGGTTAGGGTTAGTGTAGGAGTAGGGGTCACGTTAAAGTATTTTTTGTCCTATGAAACTCGACTTAGGGTTATAATCAGTAGGGTTGAGGTGGGTGGGTTTCCAGCCAGTGGGTCTGTGACGGTTAGGGTTAGTGTAGGAGTAGGGGTCACGTTAAAGTATTTTTTGTCCTATGAAATTTGACCTAGGGTTATAATCAGTAGGGTTGACGTGGGTGGGTTTCCAGCCAGTGGGTCTGTGACGGTTAGGGTTAGTGTAGGAGTAGGGGTCACGTTAAAGTATTTTTTGTCCTATGAAATTTGACTTAGGGTTATAATCAGTAGGGTTGACGTGGGTGGGTTTCCAGCCAGTGGGTCTGTGACGGTTAGGGTTAGTGTAGGAGTAGGGGTCACGTTAAAGTATTTTTTGTCCTATGAAATTTGACTTAGGGTTATAATCAGTAGGGTTGAGGTGGGTGGGTTTCCAGCCAGTGGGTCTGTGACGGTTAGGGTTAGTGTAGGAGTAGGGGTCACGTTAAAGTATTTTTTGTCCTATGAAACTCGACTTAGGGTTATAATCAGTAGGGTTGAGGTGGGTGGGTTTCCAGCCAGTGGGTCTGTGACGGTTAGGGTTAGTGTAGGAGTAGGGGTCACGTTAAAGTATTTTTTTGTCCTATGAAATTTGACTTAGGGTTATAATCAGTAGGGTTGACGTGGGTGGGTTTCCAGCCAGTGGGTCTGTGATGGTTAGGGTTAGTGTAGGAGTAGGGGTCACGTTAAAGTATTTTTTGTCCTATGAAATTTGACCTAGGGTTATAATCAGTAGGGTTGACGTGGGTGGGTTTCCAGCCAGTGGGTTAGGGTTAGGGTTAGGGTTAGGTACAGGGGTTTGATACGAAAATGAGCCCCCTCAGAGTTGAGCCCCCTGGTGTTTTATTTCTGTTATATCTTTGCACCCTTTGTTGCTAGGTGGTTGGGGCTTGGTACATGTACTAATTGTGCAACGCCCGATCCGCCGGAGGCGTTTTTCGGCTCTCTAGCGCCACCGTGCGTCGAGTAACGGTACTGCACTTGCGTTTCTCCCCGCAATTTTATTTATTTATTTATTTATTTATTTATTTATTTATTTATTTATTTATTTATTTATTATTTTCTTTTTAGGCCTAAACCCCCAATTAGAGTACAAAATTTAGTTAGGTTTATTATTTGGGTCAGTGCAGTCCTGTACATAGATGACGTGAAGAATAAAAAGAAGAAACAAAGAGAAAAAATTATATATATATATATATATATATATATATATATATATATATATATATATATATATATATATATATATATATATATATATATATATATATATAATATATATTATTATATTTATATATATTATATAATTCAAATGCAAAGTGTGGGTAATTTTACAAAATGTTTTATATTTTTATAAATACAAGGGTCAAAAAACAAACAAACTGTCACATGGTGTGTTGGTCTTGTGATTTCCAGGCCCTCTCATGTTCTTGTGTCATGTCATTGGTTAATTGTTTAATCGTTGTTTACAGGTGTCCCTTGTCTTGTCATTAGTATCAGTATATGTAGCCCTTGTGTTTGCCATGTGTCTTAGTCTGTTATTGAATGAATGTGTAACCTGTTGTTGGTGAGTCTCTGTTGTCAAGTCAAGTCTGTTATCAAGTCATGTTTAATTTAGTCAAGTTTAGTTTATTGTTTTGCCAAGTCTGTTTTATGTTTTGGACTTTTTCTTTTGGAATAAACTGCACATGGGTTCAAAACAATTGCCTCCAGTGGGACTAATCGTTACAAAAAACAAAACAAAAAACAAAAGTTGATGTTTTCCAACACAATATAAGCAGAATAATGTATAGATAATTATTGAATATATCTATATATATCTATATCTCTCTCAAACAATCAATCAATCAATCAATCAAAAAAAAAAGTGTTCTCCTGTATACAGGTTGTTGTTAGTGATAATTTGTTGTTTGGTTTTGTATAAAGTTATTTGTGTACTATTTCTTGTTGTTAATTATATATATATATATATATATTATTTTTTTTTCTTTTTACAGTTAAAGTGTAATCAATCAATTCATCACATGCAGGTGAGCGTGTTTTTTTCTTTTCTTCATGTGATCTGAATAATTGAAGTGTTTTTGAAGAGTGTAATGAATCATTAAAGTAAATACATGACTGAAAAGGAATATTTTTAAGAAAGGAAAAAAAAAATCATCCCTTTTTGAACAATTGACAGGTCCACCTGTATGCCATGGATGATGACATGAGTTTGGGTGGGTTAGCCGTCACCAGGACATCACTCTGGAGTGTCCGTTGCGCCCCGGAGGCGGTCTGGAGTCTCTATCTCGTTCCATTTTACATGGTGTTCCGGCACAATACAGTGGGTGAGGCAACCACACGTGGTTTCAATGGTTGATTTCATATATAATATAATATATAATATAATTAATATAATATAATATAATAAAGTTTTATATATATATATATATATATATATATATATATATATATATATATATATATATATATATATATATATATATATAATCTTGTTTCAACAATTGAGGATGGTCATGCATGGATTCTTATGTGTGTTTCAGGCTTTTTTTGTGCGGGGATCACTGGCACCACCCTGTGTTAATTTTAAGTCACTGCACCTCTTCACCCCATAATGGAACTGTCAGTACCTAGGAGCTGTCCTGGGACTGCTCAAGCAACATGTGCAACACGTGTCTGTATAGCCAAACACAGCCACTGTAGTCACAGGAACGACAAGCGCTGGTACTTTTACAAAACTTTTAATATTTTCAGAAATACAAGGGGATGAGGAAAAAAACGATTTAAAATGTCACGATACCCCAGTATCGTGACATTGATGAAATGTGAAAAGAACAACCAAATGAACAAAACCACAAAAAAAACAACAACAACAACAACAACAAAAAACTGACAATGTACACAGATTGTTTAAATCATTAACCTCCACGTATCACGCGTCCTGTTGCGTAATTGCAAGTCATTTTCAAAACGTATACTGTTAAACTGTAAGATGTACTGTAACTATACGTGTGTAGGATATTAATAATCAGTTGATGACTAACTATAAGGGGGTATTTGATTGGTCATTGGAAAGGGCTTCATTTTTTTGTTGTTGTTGTCTTGTGGTTTATTTTAATTTCACCGCGATGCACGGTAGGAGCAAAGAACTTACTCTGAATCAGGATCATCGGCATCCTCTTCCAAACCAGCCAGGTCTGCAACGGACTGCTTGGGCAGGTTTGAAACAAAGAAGCCACGTTTAAGTAGCTCCTGAGTCAAGTTCCGTTGAGAACGTTGATCTGTCAGGAGGGCACAGATGCAGTTGTAGTCCCACATCCGACTTTTCAACACCCACTCTTTGCTGGACTCTTTTGCCTTATGAACCTCCACCTCAATCTGTTCTGGGGTGCTGCCCTTTAGACAATGTCTAGCCAGGTGGACCGATATTTTATCTTGAGGCTTTTTACAAATCAGGCAGTGGATTATGCGGCGATCGGGTCTTCTACAAGAGGGGGAGGGAGGGGGGGGCATAACATGAGTGAGAGAAATGGTTTTCAACAATGATTATAAGAAATTAGTCAAAAAAAGTAAGATAAACAAATAAAACGATGAATTAACAAATTTAGAAAAATGAATGAACAGCACGGGTTAGGCGTGCCCTATTAGCATTTACCCTGTGAGTGCCTGGAAAAAAAAAAAACTGGTCTTCAAAATGCACCGTGGTCATTTTAAAGGCACGCACAGTCTTTTAAGACTCAGCACACAGTACAGTAGAGCATGGCTCTAGCAGCGCCAAGGTCGTGGGTTCGATTCCAGGGAAAGCAAAAATTGCCAAAATGTAAAATGTGTACCTTGAATGCAATGTAAGTCGCTTTGGATAAAAGCGTCTGCCAAATGCATAAATCTAAATCTAAATCTAAAATCACACACACAAAAAAAACCCCCAAAAAAGCCCACAAATTTAATGAATGATTTCCAATGCAAACAAGGTGATTTTTTTTTTGGTGTGTGTGTGTGTTTTTACTTTTTTTCATGCTTTTCTTACACTTCATTGTCAATGTACATGTTGATTTTATCTGAGCTTTTGGATATTTGGATACTTGAAACGAGATGCCAAGCAAGGAAATCATTTTTTTGGCAGTACATTTAAACCCTAACCCAGTTTAAACTGTTTAACAAGCAAATCAAGTTGAGAAACAAAAACACAGCATTACCTTTTCACTGCTTCTTCAGCCATTGTACAAATTCTCCAAGTTTTCTTAAAAAATCTGTCTGGATTAAGAACTTAATTCAACCTGTGTGATGATTCAGCTCTAAATCAAGGTGCTTGAACCAATGTGGGGGATGGCTGACCTGTGCTGGTGTCAAGGTGGCACAGCCAATCAGCTTTGGTCACACTCACTGTAAAGACACACACACACACACCCACCCCAACCAACTCCTGTGGCCCAGAGAACACCTTGGGGGGAGGGTGAGTGGAGGGGGTTTCTTTGAAAACAAGCTAGGGTTATACTTGCACCAAAAGAAATAACTAATCAATCATCTTTTACAACATAAATTAATTTAAAAAAAATTGCTTGTAAAACCACCTCGATGTTGTAACACCGGTGCAATTTCCATCAGGCACTATACAAATTTGTGTCCTTGTAAATCACGCAAAACAAGTCTCCTAGAGCATTGCATCATCAAATCAACTTGATGCATCAGATCATGCAGTGGCTAATGTTACTACACGTCTAATCTGTAAACCAACAGCGATCTGTACTAATGGATGACTGTATTGTGTAACGTTAGACATGCAAATTCACAAAGGAAACATTTGTAAGCGTAAATGGGCGCAAGTCTGATGAACTATTGCCGACAACACAATTTGCAGACACACAAAAGAAAAGAAATAAGACTGTGCACACAGAGAAATAGGGTGTCAAAATTGTACCTTTAGGGGTACAACAGCTTGTCGCCGGGGCAGTACCCTTAAAAGGACACATTTCTACCTTTTTTTACCACAAAAAGGTTCATATTAGGACCTTAAGGTGCGTATTTGTACTCTAAGGTACTAATATGCACCTTTTAGGAGTAAAACAGGTACAAATATGTCCTTTTAAGGGTACTGCCCCAGCGACAAGTTGTTGTACCCCTAAAGGTACCATTTTGACACCCTATTTCTCTGTGTGTGTGCACGCGCGTGCTTGCGATTTTCATTTGAATACAGGCGAGTATTTCATTCTTTTTTTTTTCTACCAGATGTTTTCGAGTGAAACGACAGGCACAACTTTCAAATCAAGTGCGTACAATTTATTATATAATTAGCTACACGATATAAATTTACAGATAAGACAAAGTATGTCAGAACAGGCACCGAATATCCACGAACATTAAAACACACACACACACACACACACACACACACACACTTGTTAACAGTAATTTGTGCTTGGTTTTTTCAAATATGTAATATACAAAAATTTAAATATACAATGTAATACAAATGTAAAAAAATATATATATATATATATATATATATATATATATATATATATATATATATATATATATGTGTATATGTGTGTGTGTGTGTGTGTATATATATATATATATATATATATATATATATATATATATTATATATATATTTTTTTTTTACATTTGTATTACAAAGTTACAAACAAATGAGGGTGACATCCACTCATCAAACAATAGAGCAATCATAAAAAAAAGTTAAAACGGGTGAACCTGAACATTTTCTTCTTTATAACAAGAAACGAACAAAAGTGTGACATAAAACTCGCAAGAACCGTCTGCGCTGGTTGTCAACAGGTGGGGGTGTTTATTTTGTCATATGGCGTAATACAAATGGTGCTTTGGGGATCATGTCTGAATATGAACTTTTGTGTGTGTGTGTGTGGTGTGTGTGTGTGTGTGTGTGTGTGTTTTTGCTCTGCGGGGGTCTACAGGCATGGTGCAGTCGTTGCTGTAAAGGGTGATTTTAATGTTCTGGTTGTGCATTATGATGCTGGACGTATGAGTAGTGATCAGGGACATACCGTGAAGTTTTATTGTTGAATCGAAAAGAGGTGCGGGCGGGCATGGGGTTTGTTTGTTGGGTGGGTGGGTGGGTGGGTGGGTGGGTCGGCCGGCCGGGGTTGGTTGGGGTTAGTTTTTGTTTTTTGCTATGGTTGCATGGTGGACCTTGGAGTAGGATCTGTCGGGCATGTGAGCGTGCACTAAATGCAAGATGACGGCTGGTGCGGTGAATTACGATCGTGGCGTCCAGGGGGTTCTTCGGGCCAGGTGACGATCGGTTGAAGTCGTCCTTCCACCGACGGTGCTGGGTCTGGAGAGGGGGGAAAAAAAAGGTGGGAATTAGTCATGGGTCCTACCTACGTAAACAGGTGCGTGCGTGCGTGCGTGCGTGCGTGCGTGTGTGCGGTACACTCACCTAGGTGGATCTCTGTCTCTTTGACCTGAATGCCTTTAGCGTCCTCGACGGAATCCCCTCCTCAACGCACCTCAGCACATAAAACCTGTAGGCCTCTGCATGGCTCTTGCCAGGGTGCTCATGCACAAGCGCTAGCTCTCCCGGACTCCACCTTTGATTCTGGTTGGCCGGAAGCGTCATGGTCGGTGCCCTCTCGACCAGCTGTGCTTCCTCTTCCTCTTCCTCATGGTCCGTCAGAACAGGTGATGGAGTCCGTGGGGGTGGTTGGGGAGTTGTAACTTGCCCGAACTTGGGAGGGCGTACCAGGGTTGCTACCTTGAAGGGTATGTCGTCGCTGAGCCTGTGCACCCTGGGGCTTTGGAGGAGTATTAGTTGGGACAGGACTCTGGCCTGCTGAAGTTCCTTCTGCGTCATGGAAAGGTCATGCATCAAGGCCTCTAACGCGCCGAACGAGATGTAGTCCCCGTTCATGATCATCGCTACACACGACGCGAACGTCAAGAGGTTGAGCCTTTGCTGCCTGTTTATCTTTTTGGGTAACCGCCTGATTGTCTCGGTCATCCAAGGCGCACCGTTTTCCCTGTACCTGTCGAGGTTCCTCGAATAGCACAGGCCCCTCCTCTGAATGCAGGCGGCCACGTCCCCGAACAAGGAAGCCGCCTCCGCCGCGGCGTCGGGTTCTTCCGAGCGCCGGCAAAGCTGTATGTAGCTGAGTTTGTCCCACTTCACCTTGGGGTTTCTCGCATCGTCCCAAAAGGTTAGGGCGGGGAACAGTCGGAAGGGTGCCAGACCCATCATTAGGCACCTGACCGGGTCTTTTTGCCTGTCCCTCACCAGTTCTAGCGCTCGGCCGAATGTGCATGGGTATCCAAATGCCTTTCTTACAGAGAGTTCGAGGGCAAACTCCTCGATTGAACGCGCGCCAGCCAGTTTGCCAAGAGGGTGGGGGATGGCCGTGCCCTTGAGCGCCTCTCTGTCTATCCCCTCGTTCCTTTCGTGGAGGTCACACAAAAGTAACATCACAAGCACGTCCCGATGACCGGAGGTTCTGCGTCTAGACTCTCCGAAAAGGTGAATGTCCTCTCCACCCGCGTTCTCTGAGCGACGTCGCCTATCCACATGTCGACCGGTGGTGGCGATTCGCCCACGCTAGCGCTTCCGACGGGTGCGAGCCCCAAGAAGCCTCTGGCCTTTGACAGACTTTTTGGGTCCGTGGTGTTGGTGCCGAGGCTGACAGAATATTGCTTGGAGCGCGGGGACAGTGGCTTGCCGTAGAATAGCTCTTCCAGAGCCAGTTCCAGCTGGAAGGCAGTCCAGCTGTTTCTGTACCCGCCCCGGCCTCTCGCGTCCCTCAGGAGCTGTTGAAGAATCAAGCACAGGAATTGTGTCACGGGCCGAATGACATGCATCAGCCCGAGGCCGTTGACGTTGGCCTTGAAGGGAACCACCATCGGGAGCTCAGTCAGAAGCTTGTTAAGACCCGCTTGCGAGTACAGGTCGCCGGGATTCAAGGCGGTTGGCACAGGGGGTTCGAAAAGATAGACGGCCTCTGCTCTACACACGACCCTGCATTTCGTCTTGTTCGATAGGTCTTCAAACTTTCCGACGTAGTTTTCCGCGTTGCCTAGCAGACGCGTGGCGTGGAGCCTATGGTGAAGGCCGCATGTGGTTATCACCCTGCTCACGGGGTGTCTGTCTGCAGGGCCATGGATGTGCGGCACCGTCGCGTACAGCTGGACGAATTGCACGCAGGTGAACGGCGCAACGCCTCTGAAAATGTCCATCAATGGCTCCTCTACCGTCATAAGGTTATGGTCTAGGTTAGATTGAAAATTCGCGGCCTCTGCCACACCGTAACAGGTGTACATGTTCCCCCTGTGCCCAACCACCTGGTGTATGCCCGCCCTCGACCACATAATTGACGTCCTGTGGTCCCTCGGAGAGATCGTGGTGGCACCGTGCACCGACACGCTCGACACGCCGTTGAGATCGACGATCGACGACAGGTCGAGCTCGCCTCTGCTCTTCTGGCCAAACTGCGCCAGAAATACCATCAGTGTTTGCGTGGGGTCTTGGTTGGACTCTTTTATGGCCTCGTCTAGCAATTGTAGCAGAAAAGCCCTGTCGGCCTCCAAAACGTTCATTCGAGCAGGTTTGTGCAGATTCGTCTTCATGACGCTGGGCCTACTCATCTCAAGCGCATTAAGTGAACGTATCTTTGAAATGAAACGGGTGACGACTGAATTTATCGACATGGCTGCGTTGGTTTTGGCTGATGCATCGGCTGAAAAGACGCGGTGCGGGTTGAGTTTGTCCGCAGACACGCAGCTTATGTTTAGAGTGTAGCCTCCGTCGACGTATGCTAGTACGTGGCCGAACGTCCTCTTCAGTGCCCTGATTCCATTAACGCTGTAATCGGTCAAGGTCACATGCTTTTTAATGCTGTGCCAGTGCGGTTTCAGCCTTTCTGCTGTTACCCGTTGTAGGTCGAGATAATGAAATTTTGCTTTCAGTGCGCTTACCCTCGAGAGTTCTACCACTACCCCATCGATGTCGTGCTCAAACAGCATGTCTTGGTGACGTTTTATTGCAGTCGGGAAAATTGTCACTCTCACGCTTTCATCGTGCAAAAAATCGTCCGCATTGTTGTGGGAGTAAAATGATTCTACCAGGTTGGTCGTGTTTTCTGTACAAGCCCCATAGAACGTGTCCCAGAACATAAAATTCAGTTCTTCATCGTTGTACTCCATCCTGTTGTCCTGTTTAGACAGATGAAATAGAATTAATTAAACATTTCACAAGGGCTCTTATGGTCGGCCGTTTTATTTATTGTTTTTTGTTACGGGGTTTGTCTTGTTTCCGGCCCAAACTTTTTAAAAAATTAAATAAATAAATTATAAATAAAAACTTTGAAAACTTTTGACTTTGAAACAAGACTGTGTGTGTGTGTGTGTGTGCGTGCGCGCGTGTGTGCTATTCAAATGGGGTATCTTAACACAGATTATTTTGCTTATTTTAAGACAACTCGATTCCTTTTAATGTTATCTTCCACCCAAAGCAAGACAATAACTTTTTTTCTTGTCGAGTCAATGCTTCTTAATGTAAGACATTTGGATTGGAATAAATCACTTAGTAAGAAACGCATGGTTCAAAAATAATATAAATATATATATATATATATATATATATATATATATATATATATATATATATATATATATATATATATATATATATATATATATATAATATATGTGCGTTTGTATAATATTCAAATGGGGTATCTTACCCCATTGGGCAGATTATTTTGCTTATTTTAAGACAAAACTCGATTCCTTTTAAAGTTATCTTCAACCCAAAGCAAGACAATAACTTTTTTTCTTGTCGAGTCAATGCTTCTTAATGTAATAGATTTGGACTGGAATAAATCCCTAACTAAGAAAGTCATAGTTCGATGGGACAGTCAGGCCATTAACACTTCAAACATTTCTGCAGTCTAATGGATGACAAAATGAAACGATCGCGGGAACGAATATCACCCGAGAATCGCACGTGTCAATTATGTGTTTTAGTATGACAAATAACGTGTTTAACAGACTTTACAGCGATCGATAAAACGGATGTCATGACGTGACAATTAATTATTCCAAAGCGCTATCATAATGCACTAAAATAGACCTCGGTATACTTTTATACACTGCCGTTTAATATAAAGTTACATGTTTACATTTCAAAACGTTACATAAAACAACTCACCGGCTCGCAGAAACTTTGAAGATGCCTGGACACGCACCTATGATGATGATGATGATGATGACGACACAACGTGTAAGTGTGCATGGACAGCTCGTGCTAGTCGGTCTGTATATTTGATATACGTTTTGTTTTATTCTCCAACCCAGCCCCAGTTAGTTTTCTATGTGCAAATGTAAAATAAATGTGTAAATTTAAGTTATATTCATATTTTTTATTATGATGCTCTCTCTGACGTCACTCGTCTGGTGGCCCGTTATTAAGATGTAATGGATCATAATGTAAAACATTAACTTTATTCATTAATTAAATGTTAAACTTTAATGCATTTATGTAAACATAGTAAATTAGTGTTTATAAATGAATTCATCGTAAACAGAATTACGTTTTATAATTACTTGACCACCTAAGGGTTAGGGTTAGGGTTAGGGTTAGGGTTAGGGTTAGGGTAAGGGTTAGGGTTAGGGTTAGGGTGAGGGTTAGGGTTAGGGGAAATCGATCCAAGATCCGATACCCGAAGGAGTCGGAAATGGTTATGCACTCTCCACCCAACCGCTGACCACTAAAGACGGCTAAGAGAGATATATATCATTATTAAAAAATAAAATAGAGGGCTAAAATTGCCAGAGGGTTAAAATTGCAAGGGTTCAAATCAAGAGGGCTATACCAACAAGGGTTTAATTTTATAAAAAAACGAAGGTTAGGTTTTAGGCAGATGTGGTGAGGGGCATATAACTCACGTCTATTTGGACATGAGGAGACACTCGACGTCACAGGGGACGGAGAAAAAATTATGTGGCTCTTCAACATCACTCACACCAATGATGGTGGCCATTTTGACCAACTCGACGCCTATTTGGGCAAGAGAAAATTTTCCAAGGCTCTGCTACATCACCCACCTTTCAAATGATGGCAGCTGTACTCATTTTTACGGTCCCGTGTCATCCAGGCATACTCTCGCGACGCGTTTCGAACTTTCCCAAGGTTCTCTTCAGGCGAATTGGGATGACAACTGTCTCTGTTCCCTCTCCAACTCCATAGTGGTAGAGGGTTAGGGTTAGGGTTAGGGTTAGGGTTAGGGTTAGGGGAAATCGATCCAAGATCCGATCCCCGAAGGAGTCGGAAATGGTTATGCACTCTCCACCCAACCGCTGACCACTAAAGACGGCTACTGGACGGGGCCAGGGTCCAAACCCCACCGTACTCTGCCCCACAGTTGTATGTTTCCTTGTGTGTGATGTGTTGTAGTGTGTTCATGTACTCATTTATTTATTTATTTATATAACCATTTATCCATTACTTCTGTTTTTATAGGAACAGAGGGGGTATATATTAATAATGTATTTATAATTTAAGAAAAAGAAAGAAAAGGAGAAAGAAAGCCACTTGTTTTTTCCGGGGGTCACACCAAGCCCGGGGTACGGTTCAGAGGGGTAATTTTGGAGCGGGCTATTATTACCCGGGTTCAAAGCCCGCGGGCTAGAATTGGGTAGGGTTAGAAGAGCGAGGGGTGAGCGCCTCAGGGTTGTGTGCCAGAGGGGTGTGCTGGTTAGGGTTAGGGTTAGAGTGGTGTGTGCCCATCAGGGTTATGAGCCAGAGGGGTGTGCTGGTTAGGGTTAGGGTTAGAGTGGTGTGGGCGCCTCAGGGTTATGAGCCAGGTGTCAAATGGTTAGGTTTAGGGTTAGAGTGGTGTGGGCGCCTCAGGGTTGTGTGCCAGAGGGGTGTGCTGGTTAGGGTTAGGGTTAGAGTGGTGTGGGCGCCTCAGGGTTATGAGCCAGGTGTCAAATGGTTAGGTTTAGGGTTAGAGTGGTGTGGGCGCCTCAGGGTTGTGTGCCAGAGGGGTGTGCTGGTTAGGGTTAGGGTTAGAGTGGTGTGTGCCCATCAGGGTTATGAGCCAGAGGGGTGTGCTGGTTAGGGTTAGGGTTAGAGTGGTGTGTGCCCATCAGGGTTATGAGCCAGGTGTCAAATGGTTAGGTTTAGGGTTAGAGTGGTGTGTCACCTTAATAAAAAACACGTGGCTCAAAGAAGGAAAAAACATAGGCTTTGGAAAGTGGAGAAAAGGATAGAAAGATAAAAGAGGATAGATACATATAAGTTTTTACATCTCATTTAGTCCCCTGGGGTGCACAGTGTCCAAGCGTTTGATCCAGTGACTCTCGGCCCTGAGTCGCTCCTGTAAGGACCATCGTGGGTTAGCTTGAAGACACGTGACCCTCAACGACTGTAGGCCATGAACCAGGAAATGCTGTACCAAATGTTGTCTTTTCATTATTTTGTGCGTCACATTATGTGCATGTTGGTACACTCTTTCCCTTAATTCATTTTTGGTTTGGCCTACATACTGTCGTCGACATTTGTGGCAGTAAATGAGATATATGCAGTTCTTGCTAAGATGTGACAGAGACGTAGACAGTTTTATAACGCATTTATTTACCCTGCTTTTAATGAATCTGTGAGAAACATAATATTTGCAACTGCCAATTCGGCCTTTGTTTTTTGGTTGAACAAGTTTACTTTGGACCAGTATGTCCAGGAAGTTTTTATTTCTCCTATAGGCTGCAATGGGTTTATGACGTTGCAAGTATTTAGAGGGTGTTATGAATTTTTCAAAATTACTTTTAACTGCTGCGTTTAACTGTGTACTAAAACTAGAATAATGTGTCACCAGAGGTATGATTTTGTCTCTCTGTCTCACGTCCTCTAAAGGTTTCTCTGCCGGCCGATCGAAAGTTCTGAATACATTTTTGAGAAAAGTACGGGTATATCCTCGTTTTCTCAGTGCTGTGAACAAGGTCTTGCATGCTTCAAGGAAAGATGTGTTTTGTGTGCAAATTCTCTTAAACCTTAACAACTGTGATTTTACTATACCTCTAAAAGTGTGGCTAGGGTGGTAACTGTCTTTGTGTAGTAGTGAATGCGTATCGGTCTCTTTAAAATAGACCTTGAAGTCCAGCTGACCGGTGGCAGGAAAATTGGGACCTTTGTAAGACACAACATCTAGGAAATTTACTTTTTCTGGATGTACCGTATATTTATTTGTTATTGATGATTGGTGACTATTTAAGTGATGAGTGAAAGCAACAAAATCGTCCATAGAATGGGTCCAGACGCCCCAGATGTCATCTAAAAATCTATAATATAGATATGGTTTGATAGGGGCCGTGTTTAAAGCAGATTCCTCCCAATCTGCCATAAAAATATTGGCATAGGAAGGGGCGAACTTTTTGCCCATGGCAGTTCCTTTGGTTTGTAAATAATATTTATTGTTAAACTCGAAATCATTTTTAGTAAGGTTTATATTTAATAGTTGGAGTATATATTTATCTGGTCTGTTATAATCTGGATATTTATTCATCATCTTTTTTACTGCTTCTAATCCCACTTCCGTCTCTGTGTTGGTATATAAACTGTCAATATCTATAGTAAATAATAATGAGTTTGGAGGAATTTTTAGTGGCCTTATTTTATTAATAAAATCATAAGTATCTTTCAGATAACTGGGGTGCCTGGTGGAGAGAGGATTCAGGAAGTGTTCAATATATTCCGCCGTGCGATACGTCTCACTGTTGCAGTCCGAGACGATGGGCCTGCCTGGAGGGACCTCATGGGGGACGCTCCACTTCTCTGGCTCTTTGTGGATCTTCGGCAGGAGGTAAAATCTCCTCGGCCTAGGGGATGTCTCGCCCATCAGATACTCCTTTTGTGCACCGCTAATTATTTTCTTTATACACATTTCCTCTAAAATCTCTCTCACTTCCTGTATTGTATCTGTATAAATAGGTTTTTCTAATGGACGATAATGTTCTTCCACTCCTAACTGTCTCTGTCCCTCTAGAACATATTGCTCTCTATCTAAAATCACAGTCGCATTCCCTTTATCCGCGGGTTTTATTATAATGTTATTATTATTATTTTTTAATTCTTTCAAAGCCTTTCTTTCCGTAGACGTTAAATTTAAAATATCTTTATGTCCCCAATTTTAGTGTTTGTATGCATAATAATCCGCTTTAATAATATTTATAATTTCCTTGGGGAGACTGGACAGTGCTGGAGACCAGTCTGAGTTGTGGGTAAAAGGGACCTTTTCCTTACTGTTTTTCTTCCCTTCAAAGAAAGCCTCTAGTTTAAGTCTACAGTGATAGTCTTGAAGGTCTTTAAGTAGCTCTATTCTTTGCGTTTTAAAATCTAGCGGAGTGGGAATGAAAGAGAGACCACGAGAGAGCACTGCATTTTGTACTGGGCTGAGTGTTACTGTTTTGGAAAGGTTAACTATCAGCTTGTTCTGTCCCCCTACTCGGTTATGGACAGCTGGCAGTTTAAAGCCTGCATCCAATGTTCCAGCATGGCTTTCGCAGTAACAGGCCTCCAATGAATACCGTCCATGTCAACACGGAAACTGGTGGAGGGCATGGCCGGTACAAAATTCAAGTGCTTTTTTATATGTGAATTAATATGCTCTAGTACTTCCTGTTCAAAGATAGGGAGAGATCTGGAGAAATTAATGATAGGGTACAGGATCTCCGTTCTGGGCAGTCTTTTGATGGCCGCTCTCTTAGTTCGGACCAGCTCAGTGACCGCTGTGAGTTTGTTTCTCTGACTTCTATTGTTTAGTCCGAAGGCTAAGATCACTTTCTCTGGTTCCGTTGTTATAGTGGCCTTTTCTATTAAATGGCCAGCATGATGCAATTTGGCGCCCGGGTAGCTTTCTACCTGGAGCTCCGGGCAGTCGAAATCAGGAAATCTGGACAGATTAGAGTCCCCGATGATGACATATTTTTTCTTAATGGTTAGACTCCAATCTGACAGCTTCTTGTACGTGTTTGCGTGCCTGACCGTTCTGCCTATCGGACTAACTGGAAGAAGTGAGGGAACCTGAGCCTCTCTGTTATCTGCCAGCGGCAGCAACGACACAAGTGGACTTTTCTGGTGCTTTGTGTGTCGGGGCATAGAGTGGTCTTAACGGGAATCTCTCAAACTGCACTGTTTTGCCTTTTGTTATGTCAGTGAATACGGGTTGGTTTATTTTGACCTGTTGTACCCTTTCCGCTGTCTCACTTTCCTGACCTTTCTCTTTATCTACAGCCGTGATGGGACTAAGATTTGGTGAGAGCTGTCTCAGGAGTTTAGTGAGTGGAGACGGTGATTGGGCCGGATCCTCCGAATTATATGAGGAGAAAAGGATGACGCTGGACTGTGGTGACTGAGCGTCCGACAAGGGGTCAGGGTCATTCTGACTGGTCGGAACTTGGAATGAGTTTAAAGGGGCGTCCTCCTCCAAAGCCAGCAGCTCCGCTACTATTGTAGCAGAGGCTTCTGCTGCGGGAGGAGGAGGAGAAGGAGAAGGAGGATTCTCCACAGGAGGTTAGGGTTAGGGTTAGGGTTAGGTTTTTTAGAATTACAACAGCTCCTCCCTGACCCAGCACTTGCTTAGGCCGGAAAGGAGTCTGAGGAAAGGCACTGGCCGGCGCTTGTTTGACTCTGCCGTCCCCCCACCTTAGGGGCCTTACCATATTTGGTATCGGGTCTCCATAAACAAAAAGACCCTCCCCCCAGGAAATGCATGGCCTGACTGGGCACACACACTTCCATTAACTCTAATCTAAACCCCCCAATGAATCCCCACGCACTAATCCCCACGCCCCTCCCCAAAAACAAAACCCCAACACGCCCTCCTCCAAGAAGCGACATCGGTAATTTATAAAAATTATGTGGGTGAAGAATTACAAACGCCCCTCGTCTGAACCGCAACGAGTAGGGCTGAACCAAGAATTGGTATAAGAAAACCCTTAACCCAGACTATAACAGGCAAGTTATGGGAAAAGATCCGTGTGGAGCTCAACCCAAAACATTGATCCATCAGGGCTGTGATGGGTAGGGTTAGGTATAAACCCAAACTAATACAATAATCCTGTGATGAGGGTTAGGTCTAAACCACTGATCCATCAGGACTGTGACGGTTAAGTTTAGGTATAAGCCACTGATCCATCAGGACTGTGAGGGCTAAGTTTAGGCAGGAATGGGTGTGGGGATAGATCCCAACCCAAGCCATTAACCCATCAGGGCTGTGACGGTTAGGGTTAGGTATAAACCACTGATCCATCAGGACTGTGACGGTTAGGTTTAGGTATAAGCCACTGATCCATCAGGACTGTGAGGGCTAAGTTTAGGCAGGAATGGGTGTGGGGATAGATCCCAACCCAAGCCATTAACCCATCAGGGCTGTGACGGTTAGGGTTAGGTATAAACCACTGATCCATCAGGACTGTGACGGTTAAGTTTAGGTATAAGCCACTGATCCATCAGGACTGTGACGGTTAAGTTTAGGGTTAGGGTTAGGGTTAGGGTTAGGGTTAGGGTTAGGGTTAGGGTTAGGGTTAGGTGAATGAAGATCCAGGATCCGATTCCCGAAGGATTCGGAAACGGTTGTGCACTGTCCTGAGTTGTACTGGCCGCCACGAGTCCACACACATACACACACAGAGAGATATATATCATTATTAAAAAATAAAATAGAGGGCTAAAATTGCCAGAGGGTTAAAATTGCAAGGGTTCAAATCAAGAGGGCTATACCAACAAGGGTTTAATTTTATAAAAAAACGAAGGTTAGGTTTTAGGTAGATGTGGTGAGGGGCATATAACTCACGTCTGTATGGACATGAGGAGACACTCGACGTCACAGGGGACGGAGAAAAAATTATGTGGCTCTTCAACATCACTCACAACAATGATGGTGGCCATTTTGACCAACTCGACGCCTGTATGGGCAAAGAGAAAATTTTCCAAGGCTCTGCTACATCACCCACCTTTCAAATGATGGCAGCTGTACTCATTTTTACGGTCCCGTGTCATCCAGGCATACTCTCGCGACGCGTTTCGAACTTTCCCAAGGTTCTCTTCAGGCGAATTGGGATGACAACTGTCTCTGTTCCCTCTCCAACTCCATAGTGGTAGAGGGCGGGGTGCCCCTCCCACTACTAAATACCTTTCAACACTGTATGGTGCTTCATAAATCGTTTTTTCACTATCAATACATTTGTTTTTAATTTTAAAATTTAATAATCATATATAAACAATCCAGTATGCGGTCAACACGAGGTCCAGTCGTCTCGGCGCGGGCTGTGTTAGGTGAATGAAGATCCAGGATCCGATTCCCGAAGGATTCGGAAACGGTTGTGCACTGTCCTGAGTTGTACTGGCCGCCACGAGTCCACACACATACACACACAGAGAGATATATATCATTATTAAAAAATAAAATAGAGGGCTAAAATTGCCAGAGGGTTAAAATTGCAAGGGTTCAAATCAAGAGGGCTATACCAACAAGGGTTTAATTTTATAAAAAAACGAAGGTTAGGTTTTAGGTAGATGTGGTGAGGGGCATATAACTCACGTCTGTATGGACATGAGGAGACACTCGACGTCACAGGGGACGGAGAAAAAATTATGTGGCTCTTCAACATCACTCACAACAATGATGGTGGCCATTTTGACCAACTCGACGCCTGTATGGGCAAAGAGAAAATTTTCCAAGGCTCTGCTACATCACCCACCTTTCAAATGATGGCAGCTGTACTCATTTTTACGGTCCCGTGTCATCCAGGCATACTCTCGCGACGCGTTTCGAACTTTCCCAAGGTTCTCTTCAGGCGAATTGGGATGACAACTGTCTCTGTTCCCTCTCCAACTCCATAGTGGTAGAGGGCGGGGTGCCCCTCCCACTACTAAATACCTTTCAACACTGTATGGTGCTTCATAAATCGTTTTTTCACTATCAATACATTTGTTTTTAATTTTAAAATTTAATAATCATATATAAACAATCCAGTATGCGGTCAACACGAGGTCCAGTCGTCTCGGCGCGGGCTGTGTTAGGTGAATGAAGATCCAGGATCCGATTCCCGAAGGATGGGTTAGGGTTAGGGTTAGGGTTAGGGTTAGGGTTAGGGTTAGGGTTAGGGTTAGGGTGGGTTAGGTGAATGAAGATCCAGGATCCGATTCCCGAAGGATTCGGAAACGGTTGTGCACTGTCCTGAGTTGTACTGGCCGCCACGAGTCCACACACATACACACACAGAGAGATATATATCATTATTAAAAAATAAAATAGAGGGCTAAAATTGCCAGAGGGTTAAAATTGCAAGGGTTCAAATCAAGAGGGCTATACCAACAAGGGTTTAATTTTATAAAAAAACGAAGGTTAGGTTTTAGGTAGATGTGGTGAGGGGCATATAACTCACGTCTGTATGGACATGAGGAGACACTCGACGTCACAGGGGACGGAGAAAAAATTATGTGGCTCTTCAACATCACTCACAACAATGATGGTGGCCATTTTGACCAACTCGACGCCTGTATGGGCAAAGAGAAAATTTTCCAAGGCTCTGCTACATCACCCACCTTTCAAATGATGGCAGCTGTACTCATTTTTACGGTCCCGTGTCATCCAGGCATACTCTCGCGACGCGTTTCGAACTTTCCCAAGGTTCTCTTCAGGCGAATTGGGATGACAACTGTCTCTGTTCCCTCTCCAACTCCATAGTGGTAGAGGGCGGGGTGCCCCTCCCACTACTAAATACCTTTCAACACTGTATGGTGCTTCATAAATCGTTTTTTCACTATCAATACATTTGTTTTTAATTTTAAAATTTAATAATCATATATAAACAATCCAGTATGCGGTCAACACGAGGTCCAGTCGTCTCGGCGCGGGCTGTGTTAGGTGAATGAAGATCCAGGATCCGATTCCCGAAGGATTCGGAAACGGTTGTGCACTGTCCTGAGTTGTACTGGCCGCCACGAGTCCACACACATACACACACAGAGAGATATATATCATTATTAAAAAATAAAATAGAGGGCTAAAATTGCCAGAGGGTTAAAATTGCAAGGGTTCAAATCAAGAGGGCTATACCAACAAGGGTTTAATTTTATAAAAAAACGAAGGTTAGGTTTTAGGTAGATGTGGTGAGGGGCATATAACTCACGTCTGTATGGACATGAGGAGACACTCGACGTCACAGGGGACGGAGAAAAAATTATGTGGCTCTTCAACATCACTCACAACAATGATGGTGGCCATTTTGACCAACTCGACGCCTGTATGGGCAAAGAGAAAATTTTCCAAGGCTCTGCTACATCACCCACCTTTCAAATGATGGCAGCTGTACTCATTTTTACGGTCCCGTGTCATCCAGGCATACTCTCGCGACGCGTTTCGAACTTTCCCAAGGTTCTCTTCAGGCGAATTGGGATGACAACTGTCTCTGTTCCCTCTCCAACTCCATAGTGGTAGAGGGCGGGGTGCCCCTCCCACTACTAAATACCTTTCAACACTGTATGGTGCTTCATAAATCGTTTTTTCACTATCAATACATTTGTTTTTAATTTTAAAATTTAATAATCATATATAAACAATCCAGTATGCGGTCAACACGAGGTCCAGTCGTCTCGGCGCGGGCTGTGTTAGGTGAATGAAGATCCAGGATCCGATTCCCGAAGGATTCGGAAACGGTTGTGCACTGTCCTGAGTTGTACTGGCCGCCACGAGTCCACACACATACACACACAGAGAGATATATATCATTATTAAAAAATAAAATAGAGGGCTAAAATTGCCAGAGGGTTAAAATTGCAAGGGTTCAAATCAAGAGGGCTATACCAACAAGGGTTTAATTTTATAAAAAAACGAAGGTTAGGTTTTAGGTAGATGTGGTGAGGGGCATATAACTCACGTCTGTATGGACATGAGGAGACACTCGACGTCACAGGGGACGGAGAAAAAATTATGTGGCTCTTCAACATCACTCACAACAATGATGGTGGCCATTTTGACCAACTCGACGCCTGTATGGGCAAAGAGAAAATTTTCCAAGGCTCTGCTACATCACCCACCTTTCAAATGATGGCAGCTGTACTCATTTTTACGGTCCCGTGTCATCCAGGCATACTCTCGCGACGCGTTTCGAACTTTCCCAAGGTTCTCTTCAGGCGAATTGGGATGACAACTGTCTCTGTTCCCTCTCCAACTCCATAGTGGTAGAGGGCGGGGTGCCCCTCCCACTACTAAATACCTTTCAACACTGTATGGTGCTTCATAAATCGTTTTTTCACTATCAATACATTTGTTTTTAATTTTAAAATTTAATAATCATATATAAACAATCCAGTATGCGGTC
The DNA here is from genome assembly GCA_033150135.1 of Gobio occitaniae. NCBI lineage: Eukaryota > Metazoa > Chordata > Actinopteri > Cypriniformes > Gobionidae > Gobio > Gobio occitaniae. The sequence goes on from JARQWZ010007223.1 coordinate 20,613, forward strand.
AACACGAGGTCCAGTCGTCTCGGCGCGGGCTGTGTTAGGTGAATGAAGATCCAGGATCCGATTCCCGAAGGATTCGGAAACGGTTGTGCACTGTCCTGAGTTGTACTGGCCGCCACGAGTCCACACACATACACACACAGAGAGATATATATCATTATTAAAAAATAAAATAGAGGGCTAAAATTGCCAGAGGGTTAAAATTGCAAGGGTTCAAATCAAGAGGGCTATACCAACAAGGGTTTAATTTTATAAAAAAACGAAGGTTAGGTTTTAGGTAGATGTGGTGAGGGGCATATAACTCACGTCTGTATGGACATGAGGAGACACTCGACGTCACAGGGGACGGAGAAAAAATTATGTGGCTCTTCAACATCACTCACAACAATGATGGTGGCCATTTTGACCAACTCGACGCCTGTATGGGCAAAGAGAAAATTTTCCAAGGCTCTGCTACATCACCCACCTTTCAAATGATGGCAGCTGTACTCATTTTTACGGTCCCGTGTCATCCAGGCATACTCTCGCGACGCGTTTCGAACTTTCCCAAGGTTCTCTTCAGGCGAATTGGGATGACAACTGTCTCTGTTCCCTCTCCAACTCCATAGTGGTAGAGGGCGGGGTGCCCCTCCCACTACTAAATACCTTTCAACACTGTATGGTGCTTCATAAATCGTTTTTTCACTATCAATACATTTGTTTTTAATTTTAAAATTTAATAATCATATATAAACAATCCAGTATGCGGTCAACACGAGGTCCAGTCGTCTCGGCGCGGGCTGTGTTAGGTGAATGAAGATCCAGGATCCGATTCCCGAAGGATTCGGAAACGGTTGTGCACTGTCCTGAGTTGTACTGGCCGCCACGAGTCCACACACATACACACACAGAGAGATATATATCATTATTAAAAAATAAAATAGAGGGCTAAAATTGCCAGAGGGTTAAAATTGCAAGGGTTCAAATCAAGAGGGCTATACCAACAAGGGTTTAATTTTATAAAAAAACGAAGGTTAGGTTTTAGGTAGATGTGGTGAGGGGCATATAACTCACGTCTGTATGGACATGAGGAGACACTCGACGTCACAGGGGACGGAGAAAAAATTATGTGGCTCTTCAACATCACTCACAACAATGATGGTGGCCATTTTGACCAACTCGACGCCTGTATGGGCAAAGAGAAAATTTTCCAAGGCTCTGCTACATCACCCACCTTTCAAATGATGGCAGCTGTACTCATTTTTACGGTCCCGTGTCATCCAGGCATACTCTCGCGACGCGTTTCGAACTTTCCCAAGGTTCTCTTCAGGCGAATTGGGATGACAACTGTCTCTGTTCCCTCTCCAACTCCATAGTGGTAGAGGGCGGGGTGCCCCTCCCACTACTAAATACCTTTCAACACTGTATGGTGCTTCATAAATCGTTTTTTCACTATCAATACATTTGTTTTTAATTTTAAAATTTAATAATCATATATAAACAATCCAGTATGCGGTCAACACGAGGTCCAGTCGTCTCGGCGCGGGCTGTGTTAGGTGAATGAAGATCCAGGATCCGATTCCCGAAGGATTCGGAAACGGTTGTGCACTGTCCTGAGTTGTACTGGCCGCCACGAGTCCACACACATACACACACAGAGAGATATATATCATTATTAAAAAATAAAATAGAGGGCTAAAATTGCCAGAGGGTTAAAATTGCAAGGGTTCAAATCAAGAGGGCTATACCAACAAGGGTTTAATTTTATAAAAAAACGAAGGTTAGGTTTTAGGTAGATGTGGTGAGGGGCATATAACTCACGTCTGTATGGACATGAGGAGACACTCGACGTCACAGGGGACGGAGAAAAAATTATGTGGCTCTTCAACATCACTCACAACAATGATGGTGGCCATTTTGACCAACTCGACGCCTGTATGGGCAAAGAGAAAATTTTCCAAGGCTCTGCTACATCACCCACCTTTCAAATGATGGCAGCTGTACTCATTTTTACGGTCCCGTGTCATCCAGGCATACTCTCGCGACGCGTTTCGAACTTTCCCAAGGTTCTCTTCAGGCGAATTGGGATGACAACTGTCTCTGTTCCCTCTCCAACTCCATAGTGGTAGAGGGCGGGGTGCCCCTCCCACTACTAAATACCTTTCAACACTGTATGGTGCTTCATAAATCGTTTTTTCACTATCAATGGGTTAGGGTTAGGGTTAGGGTTAGGGTTAGGGTTAGGTTAGGGTTAGGGTTAGGGTTAGGGTTAGGGTTAGGGTTAGGGTTAGGGTTAGGGTTAGGGTTAGGGTTAGGGTTAGGGTTAGGGTTAGGGTTAGGTTAGGGTTAGGGTTAGGGTTAGGGTTAGGGTTAGGGTAGGGTTAGGGTTAGGGTTAGGGTTAGGGTTAGGGTTAGGGTTAGGGTTAGGGTTAGGGTTAGGGTTAGGGTTAGGGTTAGGGTTAGGGTTAGGGTTAGGGTTAGGGTTAGGGTTAGGGTTAGGGTTAGGGTTAGGGTTAGGGTTAGGGTTAGGGTTAGGGTTAGGGTGGGTTAGGGTTAGGGTTAGGGTTAGGGTTAGGGTTAGGGTTAGGGTTAGGGTTAGGGTTAGGGTTAGGGTTAGGGTTAGGGTTAGGGTTAGGGTTAGGATATAGAGTCCAATACTATGGATCGTCGATCGACGATCCTAGGGTTAGGATTGTTTCTCTCTTATTATGGGTGAATTTGTGTTGTTGCTAGGGGTGTTTCATGGGTGGAGTTTTGCTGTTGCTAGGGTTGTGTCAGGGGTGGAGTTTTGCTGTTGTGGATGGTTGCTAGGGTATGTTGGGTGGTTGCTAAGGTGTTAATATGTGGTTGCTAAGTTGTTGTGGTTGAGTTATAGGGTGATATGCCTGGTTGCTTTAGTGTGTAGGGTGTTTGCTAAGATATTTATGTGTGGTTGCTTAGGTGTTTCAGTGCTGTTGCTAGGGTGGTTTGGGTGGTTGCTAGGGTGGTCTTGGTGGTTGCTAAATTGTTAAATGTGGTTTGTAAGGTCTTTAAATGTTGTTGCTAAGGTTTTGTGGGTGGTTGGCATGGTGTTTAGGGTGGTTGTTAAGGTGTTTAAATGCGGTTGCTAAGGTGTTGTGTGTGGTTGCTAGGGTGATCCAGGTGGTTGCTAGGGTGGTCTGTGTGGTTGCTAGGGTGGTCTGGGTGGTTACTAAGTTGTTTATAAGTGGATTCTAAGGTGTTTCAATGCTGTTGCTAAGGTGTTGTGGGTGGTTGCTAGGGTGTTCCGTGTGGTTGCTAGGGTGGTCTGTGTGGTTGCTAGGGTGGTCTGGGTGGTTGCTGAGTTGTTTATAAGTGGATTCTAAGGTGTTTCAATGCTGTTGCTAAGGTGTTGTGGGTGGTTGCTAGGGTGTTGTGGGTGGTTGCTAGGGTGGTCTGTGTGGTTGCTAGGGTGGTCTGGGTGGTTGCTAAGTTGTTTAAAAGTGGATTCTAAGGTGTTTCAATGCTGTTGCTAAGGTGTTGTGGGTGGTTGCTAGGGTGTTGTGGGTGGTTGCTAGGGTGGTCTGTGTGGTTGCTAGGGTGGTCTGGGTGGTTGCTAGGGTGGTCTGGGTGGTTGCTAAGTTGTTTATAAGTGGATTCTAAGGTGTTTCAATGCTGTTGCTAAGGTGTTGTGGGTGGTTGCTAGGGTGTTGTGGGTGGTTGCTAGGGTGGTCTGTGTGGTTGCTAGGGTGGTCTGGGTGGTTGCTAGGGTGGTCTGGGTGGTTGCTAAGTTGTTTATAAGTGGATTCTAAGGTGTTTCAATGCTGTTGCTAAGGTGTTGTGGGTGGTTGCTAGGGTGTTGTGGGTGGTTGCTAGGGTGGTCTGTGTGGTTGCTAGGGTGGTCTGGGTGGTTGCTAAGTTGTTTATAAGTGGATTCTAAGGTGTTTCAATGCTGTTGCTAAGGTGTTGTGGGTGGTTGCTAGGGTGTTCCGGGTGGTTGCTAGGGTGGTCTGTGTGGTTGCTAGGGTGGTCTGGGTGGTTGCTAAGTTGTTTATAAGTGGATTCTAAGGTGTTTCAATGCTGTTGCTAAGGTGTTGTGGGTGGTTGCTAGGGTGTTCCGGGTGGTTGCTAGGGTGGTCTGTGTGGTTGCTAGGGTGGTCTGGATGGTTGCTAAGTTGTTTATAAGTGGATTCTAAGGTGTTTCAATGCTGTTGCTAAGGTGTTGTGGGTGGTTGCTAGGGTGTTCCGGGTGGTTGCTAGGGTGGTCTGTGTGGTTGCTAGGGTGGTCTGGGTGGTTGCTAAGGTGATTATATGTGGTTGGTAAGGTGTTTGAGTGATGTTGCTAAGGTGTTATGGTTGGTTGCTAATTTGTTCTGGCTGGTTGCTAGGGAGGTTTGGGGGTTGCTATGGTGACAGTCTAATTTTAACCGGAAGTGTACATATAGCTCCGGCCAGGAAGGTGTCAGCACCATAATATAGGTATCATTCGAAAGTGTTTCTTCTCACCTTTCCAAAGAGTCTACTTCCATGTCTGTGCTATTAACCGTTCATTAGATATAGACAGTCCAAATTCAAACCGGAAGTGTACTTATAGCTCCGCCCAGGAAGCTGTCAGAAACATATGTTATGTATCATTCGAAAGGGTTTTTTCTAACCTTTCCAAAGAGTCTACTCCCATGTATGTGCTATGTAGGAGTCAAGAGATATTGACCGTCCAAATTTTAACCGGAAGTGGCCATATCTCCTAAGTAGAAGGTCGTATTGAACCATGGGAGGGTTTAATAGTAAGGTCTTGATCAGGCCTTTAAGATGAAACCAGATGCATGTCATTTTGAGCTTAGGGGGCGGAGCTATGGGACCGAATATATTTGCATATCTAAAAATTATCTCGGTCTAGAAAAGTCGTATCTGCTTGTAATTGGTGTCATTGGAAAGGTCTCTGAGAGTGCATTCCAATGACATCTTGTTTGTGTCGCTGCGACTTTCCTAGGCCGAGATAAATTTTTGAAACATGAATATATTTTGTCCTATAGCTCCGCCCAGGAAGCTGTCAGAGACATGAACTATGTACCTTTCGAAAGGGTTTGTTCTCACCTTTCCAAAGAGTCTACTCTCATGTCTGTGCTATATAGGGGTCAAGAGATATTGACACCCTAATTTTAACCGGAAGTGGCCATATCTCCTAACTAGAAGGTTGTATTGAATCATGGGAGGGGTCAATAGTAAGTTCTGGATCAGGCCTTTAAGATGAAACCAGATGCATGTCATTCTGAGCTCAGGGGGCGGGATCTCGGCATAGGCTTTCATCATACTAATTAATTAGCAAAATGGCTGTTATACATAAAAAACAATCAAATTTTCGGCAAGGGTTAGGGTTAGGGTTAGGGTTAGGGTTAGGGTTAGGGTTAGGGTTAGGGTTAGGGTTAGGGTTAGGGTTAGGGTTAGGGTTAGGGTTAGGGTTAGGGTGGGGTTAGGGTTAGGGTTAGGGTTAGGGTTAGGGTTAGGGTTAGGGTTAGGGTTAGGGTTAGGGTTAGGGTTAGGGTTAGGGTTAGGGTTAGGGTTAGGGTTAGGGTTAGGGTTAGGGTTAGGGTTAGGGTTAGGGTTAGGGTTAGGGTTAGGGTTAGGGTTAGGGTTAGGGTTAGGGTTAGGGTTAGGGTTAGGGTTAGGGTTAGGGTTAGGGTTAGGGTTAGGGTTAGGGTTAGGGTTAGGGTTAGGGTTAGGGTTAGGGTTAGGGTTAGGGTTAGGGTTAGGGTTAGGGTTAGGGTTAGGGTTAGGGTTAGGGTTAGGGTTAGGGTTAGGGTTAGGGTTAGGGTTAGGGTTAGGGTTAGGGTTAGGGTTAGGGTTAGGGTTAGGGTTAGGGTTAGGGTTAGGGTTAGGGTTAGGGTTAGGGTTAGGGTTAGGGTTAGGGTTAGGGTTAGGGTTAGGGTTAGGGTTAGGGTTAGGGTTAGGGTTAGGGTTAGGGTTAGGGTTAGGGTTAGGGTTAGGGTTAGGGTTAGGGTTAGGGTTAGGGTTAGGGTTAGGGTAGGGTTAGGGTTAGGGTTAGGGTTAGGGTTAGGGTTAGGGTTAGGGTTAGGGTTAGGGTTAGGGTTAGGGTTAGGGTTAGGGTTAGGGTTAGGGTTAGGGTTAGGGTTAGGGTTAGGGTTAGGGTTAGGGTTAGGGTTAGGGTTAGGTTAGGGTTAGGGTTAGGGTTAGGGTTAGGGTTAGGGTTAGGGTTAGGGTTAGGGTTAGGGTTAGGGTTAGGGTTAGGGTTAGGGTTAGGTTAGGGTTAGGGTTAGGGTTAGGGTTAGGGTTAGGGTTAGGGTTAGGTTAGGGTTAGGGTTAGGGTTAGGGTTAGGGTTAGGGTTAGGGTTAGGGTTAGGGTTAGGGTTAGGGTTAGGGTTAGGGTTAGGGTTAGGGTTAGGGTTAGGGTTAGGGTTAGGGTTAGGGTGGGTTAGGGTTAGGGTTAGGGTTAGGGTTAGGGTTAGGGTGGGTTAGGGTTAGGGTTAGGGTTAGGGTTAGGGTTAGGGTTAGGGTTAGGGTTAGGGTTAGGGTTAGGGTTAGGGTTAGGATATAGAGTCCAATACTATGGATCGTCGATCGACGATCCTAGGGTTAGGATTGTTTCTCTCTTATTATGGGTGAATTTGTGTTGTTGCTAGGGGTGTTTCATGGGTGGAGTTTTGCTGTTGCTAGGGTTGTGTCAGGGGTGGAGTTTTGCTGTTGTGGATGGTTGCTAGGGTATGTTGGGTGGTTGCTAAGGTGTTAATATGTGGTTGCTAAGTTGTTGTGGTTGAGTTATAGGGTGATATGCCTGGTTGCTTTAGTGTGTAGGGTGTTTGCTAAGATATTTATGTGTGGTTGCTTAGGTGTTTCAGTGCTGTTGCTAGGGTGGTTTGGGTGGTTGCTAGGGTGGTCTTGGTGGTTGCTAAATTGTTAAATGTGGTTTGTAAGGTCTTTAAATGTTGTTGCTAAGGTTTTGTGGGTGGTTGGCATGGTGTTTAGGGTGGTTGTTAAGGTGTTTAAATGCGGTTGCTAAGGTGTTGTGTGTGGTTGCTAGGGTGATCCAGGTGGTTGCTAGGGTGGTCTGTGTGGTTGCTAGGGTGGTCTGGGTGGTTACTAAGTTGTTTATAAGTGGATTCTAAGGTGTTTCAATGCTGTTGCTAAGGTGTTGTGGGTGGTTGCTAGGGTGTTCCGTGTGGTTGCTAGGGTGGTCTGTGTGGTTGCTAGGGTGGTCTGGGTGGTTGCTGAGTTGTTTATAAGTGGATTCTAAGGTGTTTCAATGCTGTTGCTAAGGTGTTGTGGGTGGTTGCTAGGGTGTTGTGGGTGGTTGCTAGGGTGGTCTGTGTGGTTGCTAGGGTGGTCTGGGTGGTTGCTAAGTTGTTTAAAAGTGGATTCTAAGGTGTTTCAATGCTGTTGCTAAGGTGTTGTGGGTGGTTGCTAGGGTGTTGTGGGTGGTTGCTAGGGTGGTCTGTGTGGTTGCTAGGGTGGTCTGGGTGGTTGCTAGGGTGGTCTGGGTGGTTGCTAAGTTGTTTATAAGTGGATTCTAAGGTGTTTCAATGCTGTTGCTAAGGTGTTGTGGGTGGTTGCTAGGGTGTTGTGGGTGGTTGCTAGGGTGGTCTGTGTGGTTGCTAGGGTGGTCTGGGTGGTTGCTAGGGTGGTCTGGGTGGTTGCTAAGTTGTTTATAAGTGGATTCTAAGGTGTTTCAATGCTGTTGCTAAGGTGTTGTGGGTGGTTGCTAGGGTGTTGTGGGTGGTTGCTAGGGTGGTCTGTGTGGTTGCTAGGGTGGTCTGGGTGGTTGCTAAGTTGTTTATAAGTGGATTCTAAGGTGTTTCAATGCTGTTGCTAAGGTGTTGTGGGTGGTTGCTAGGGTGTTCCGGGTGGTTGCTAGGGTGGTCTGTGTGGTTGCTAGGGTGGTCTGGGTGGTTGCTAAGTTGTTTATAAGTGGATTCTAAGGTGTTTCAATGCTGTTGCTAAGGTGTTGTGGGTGGTTGCTAGGGTGTTCCGGGTGGTTGCTAGGGTGGTCTGTGTGGTTGCTAGGGTGGTCTGGATGGTTGCTAAGTTGTTTATAAGTGGATTCTAAGGTGTTTCAATGCTGTTGCTAAGGTGTTGTGGGTGGTTGCTAGGGTGTTCCGGGTGGTTGCTAGGGTGGTCTGTGTGGTTGCTAGGGTGGTCTGGGTGGTTGCTAAGGTGATTATATGTGGTTGGTAAGGTGTTTGAGTGATGTTGCTAAGGTGTTATGGTTGGTTGCTAATTTGTTCTGGCTGGTTGCTAGGGAGGTTTGGGGGTTGCTATGGTGACAGTCTAATTTTAACCGGAAGTGTACATATAGCTCCGGCCAGGAAGGTGTCAGCACCATAATATAGGTATCATTCGAAAGTGTTTCTTCTCACCTTTCCAAAGAGTCTACTTCCATGTCTGTGCTATTAACCGTTCATTAGATATAGACAGTCCAAATTCAAACCGGAAGTGTACTTATAGCTCCGCCCAGGAAGCTGTCAGAAACATATGTTATGTATCATTCGAAAGGGTTTTTTCTAACCTTTCCAAAGAGTCTACTCCCATGTATGTGCTATGTAGGAGTCAAGAGATATTGACCGTCCAAATTTTAACCGGAAGTGGCCATATCTCCTAAGTAGAAGGTCGTATTGAACCATGGGAGGGTTTAATAGTAAGGTCTTGATCAGGCCTTTAAGATGAAACCAGATGCATGTCATTTTGAGCTTAGGGGGCGGAGCTATGGGACCGAATATATTTGCATATCTAAAAATTATCTCGGTCTAGAAAAGTCGTATCTGCTTGTAATTGGTGTCATTGGAAAGGTCTCTGAGAGTGCATTCCAATGACATCTTGTTTGTGTCGCTGCGACTTTCCTAGGCCGAGATAAATTTTTGAAACATGAATATATTTTGTCCTATAGCTCCGCCCAGGAAGCTGTCAGAGACATGAACTATGTACCTTTCGAAAGGGTTTGTTCTCACCTTTCCAAAGAGTCTACTCTCATGTCTGTGCTATATAGGGGTCAAGAGATATTGACACCCTAATTTTAACCGGAAGTGGCCATATCTCCTAACTAGAAGGTTGTATTGAATCATGGGAGGGGTCAATAGTAAGTTCTGGATCAGGCCTTTAAGATGAAACCAGATGCATGTCATTCTGAGCTCAGGGGGCGGGATCTCGGCATAGGCTTTCATCATACTAATTAATTAGCAAAATGGCTGTTATACATAAAAAACAATCAAATTTTCGGCAAGGGTTAGGGTTAGGGTTAGGGTTAGGGTTAGGGTTAGGGTTAGGGTTAGGGTTAGGGTTAGGGTTAGGGTTAGGGTTAGGGTTAGGGTTAGGGTTAGGGTGGGGTTAGGGTTAGGGTTAGGGTTAGGGTTAGGGTTAGGGTTAGGGTTAGGGTTAGGGTTAGGGTTAGGGTTAGGGTTAGGGTTAGGGTTAGGGTTAGGGTTAGGGTTAGGGTTAGGGTTAGGGTTAGGGTTAGGGTTAGGGTTAGGGTTAGGGTTAGGGTTAGGGTTAGGGTTAGGGTTAGGGTTAGGGTTAGGGTTAGGGTTAGGGTTAGGGTTAGGGTTAGGGTTAGGGTTAGGGTTAGGGTTAGGGTTAGGGTTAGGGTTAGGGTTAGGGTTAGGGTTAGGGTTAGGGTTAGGGTTAGGGTTAGGGTTAGGGTTAGGGTTAGGGTTAGGGTTAGGGTTAGGGTTAGGGTTAGGGTTAGGGTTAGGGTTAGGGTTAGGGTTAGGGTTAGGGTTAGGGTTAGGGTTAGGGTTAGGGTTAGGGTTAGGGTTAGGGTTAGGGTTAGGGTTAGGGTTAGGGTTAGGGTTAGGGTTAGGGTTAGGGTTAGGGTTAGGGTTAGGGTTAGGGTTAGGGTTAGGGTTAGGGTTAGGGTTAGGGTTAGGGTTAGGGTTAGGGTTAGGGTTAGGGTTAGGGTTAGGGTTAGGGTTAGGTTAGGGTTAGGGTTAGGGTTAGGGTTAGGGTTAGGGTTAGGGTTAGGGTTAGGGTTAGGGTTAGGGTTAGGGTTAGGGTTAGGGTTAGGGTTAGGGTTAGGGTTAGGGTTAGGGTTAGGGTTAGGGTTAGGGTTAGGGTTAGGGTTAGGGTTAGGGTTAGGGTTAGGGTTAGGGTTAGGGTTAGGGTTAGGGTTAGGGTTAGGGTTAGGGTTAGGGTTAGGGTTAGGGTTAGGGTTAGGGTTAGGGTTAGGGTTAGGGTTAGGGTTAGGGTTAGGGTTAGGGTTAGGGTTAGGGTTAGGGTTAGGGTTAGGGTTAGGGTTAGGGTTAGGGTTAGGGTTAGGGTTAGGGTTAGGGTTAGGGTTAGGGTTAGGGTTAGGGTTAGGGTTAGGGTTAGGGTTAGGGTTAGGGTTAGGGTTAGGGTTAGGGTTAGGGTTAGGGTTAGGGTTAGGGTTAGGGTTAGGGTTAGGGTTAGGGTTAGGGTTAGGGTTAGGGTTAGGGTTAGGGTTAGGGTTAGGGTTAGGGTTAGGGTTAGGGTTAGGGTTAGGGTTAGGGTTAGGGTTAGGGTTAGGGTTAGGGTTAGGGTTAGGGTTAGGGTTAGGGTTAGGGTTAGGGTTAGGGTTAGGGTTAGGGTTAGGGTTAGGTTAGGGTTAGGGTTAGGGTTAGGGTTAGGGTTAGGGTTAGGGTTAGGGTTAGGGTTAGGGTTAGGGTTAGGGTTAGGGTTAGGGTTAGGGTTAGGGTTAGGGTTAGGGTTAGGGTTAGGGTTAGGGTTAGGGTTAGGGTTAGGGTTAGGGTTAGGGTTAGGGTTAGGGTTAGGGTTAGGGTTAGGGTTAGGGTTAGGGTTAGGGTTAGGGTTAGGGTTAGGGTTAGGGTTAGGGTTAGGGTTAGGGTTAGGGTTAGGGTTAGGGTTAGGGTTAGGGTTAGGGTTAGGGTTAGGGTTAGGGTTAGGGTTAGGGTTAGGGTTAGGGTTAGGGTTAGGGTTAGGGTTAGGGTTAGGGTTAGGGTTAGGGTTAGGGTTAGGGTTAGGGTTAGGGTTAGGGTTAGGGTTAGGGTTAGGGTTAGGGTTAGGGTTAGGGTTAGGGTTAGGGTTAGGGTTAGGGTTAGGGTTAGGGTTAGGGTTAGGGTTAGGGTTAGGGTTAGGGTTAGGGTTAGGGTTAGGGTTAGGGTTAGGGTTAGGGTTAGGGTTAGGGTTAGGGTTAGGGTTAGGGTTAGGGTTAGGGTTAGGGTTAGGGTTAGGGTTAGGGTTAGGGTTAGGGTTAGGGTTAGGGTTAGGGTTAGGGTTAGGGTTAGGGTTAGGGTTAGGGTTAGGGTTAGGGTTAGGGTTAGGGTTAGGGTTAGGGTTAGGGTTAGGGTTAGGGTTAGGGTTAGGGTTAGGGTTAGGGTTAGGGTTAGGGTTAGGGTTAGGGTTAGGGTTAGGGTTAGGGTTAGGGTTAGGGTTAGGGTTAGGGTTAGGGTTAGGGTTAGGGTTAGGGTTAGGGTTAGGGTTAGGGTTAGGGTTAGGGTTAGGGTTAGGGTTAGGGTTAGGGTTAGGGTTAGGGTTAGGGTTAGGGTTAGGGTTAGGGTTAGGGTTAGGGTTAGGGTTAGGGTTAGGGTTAGGGTTAGGGTTAGGGTTAGGGTTAGGGTTAGGGTTAGGGTTAGGGTTAGGGTTAGGGTTAGGGTTAGGGTTAGGGTTAGGGTTAGGGTTAGGGTTAGGGTTAGGGTTAGGGTTAGGGTTAGGGTTAGGGTTAGGGTTAGGGTTAGGGTTAGGGTTAGGGTTAGGGTTAGGGTTAGGGTTAGGGTTAGGGTTAGGGTTAGGGTTAGGGTTAGGGTTAGGGTTAGGGTTAGGGTTAGGGTTAGGGTTAGGGTTAGGGTTAGGGTTAGGGTTAGGGTTAGGGTTAGGGTTAGGGTTAGGGTTAGGGTTAGGGTTAGGGTTAGGGTTAGGGTTAGGGTTAGGGTTAGGGTTAGGGTTAGGGTTAGGGTTAGGGTTAGGGTTAGGGTTAGGGTTAGGGTTAGGTTAGGGTTAGGGTTAGGGTTAGGGTTAGGGTTAGGGTTAGGGTTAGGGTTAGGGTTAGGGTTAGGGTTAGGGTTAGGGTTAGGGTTAGGGTTAGGGTTAGGGTTAGGGTTAGGGTTAGGGTTAGGGTTAGGGTTAGGGTTAGGGTTAGGGTTAGGGTTAGGGTTAGGGTTAGGGTTAGGGTTAGGGTTAGGGTTAGGGTTAGGGTTAGGGTTAGGGTTAGGGTTAGGGTTAGGGTTAGGGTTAGGGTTAGGGTTAGGGTTAGGGTTAGGGTTAGGGTTAGGGTTAGGGTTAGGGTTAGGGTTAGGGTTAGGGTTAGGGTTAGGGTTAGGGTTAGGGTTAGGGTTAGGGTTAGGGTTAGGGTTAGGGTTAGGGTTAGGGTTAGGGTTAGGGTTAGGGTTAGGGTTAGGGTTAGGGTTAGGGTTAGGGTTAGGGTTAGGGTTAGGGTTAGGGTTAGGGTTAGGGTTAGGTTAGGGTTAGGGTTAGGGTTAGGGTTAGGGTTAGGGTTAGGGTTAGGGTTAGGGTTAGGGTTAGGGTTAGGGTTAGGGTTAGGGTTAGGGTTAGGGTTAGGGTTAGGGTTAGGGTTAGGGTTAGGGTTAGGGTTAGGGTTAGGGTTAGGGTTAGGGTTAGGGTTAGGGTTAGGGTTAGGGTTAGGGTTAGGGTTAGGGTTAGGGTTAGGGTTAGGGTTAGGGTTAGGGTTAGGGTTAGGGTTAGGGTTAGGGTTAGGGTTAGGGTTAGGGTTAGGGTTAGGGTTAGGGTTAGGGTTAGGGTTAGGGTTAGGGTTAGGGTTAGGGTTAGGGTTAGGTTAGGGTTAGGGTTAGGGTTAGGGTTAGGGTTAGGGTTAGGGTTAGGGTTAGGGTTAGGGTTAGGGTTAGGGTTAGGGTTAGGGTTAGGGTTAGGGTTAGGGTTAGGGTTAGGGTTAGGGTTAGGGTTAGGGTTAGGGTTAGGGTTAGGGTTAGGGTTAGGGTTAGGGTTAGGGTTAGGGTTAGGGTTAGGGTTAGGGTTAGGGTTAGGGTTAGGGTTAGGGTTAGGGTTAGGGTTAGGGTTAGGGTTAGGGTTAGGGTTAGGGTTAGGGTTAGGGTTAGGGTTAGGGTTAGGGTTAGGGTTAGGGTTAGGGTTAGGGTTAGGGTTAGGGTTAGGGTTAGGTTAGGGTTAGGGTTAGGGTTAGGGTTAGGGTTAGGGTTAGGGTTAGGGTTAGGGTTAGGGTTAGGGTTAGGGTTAGGGTTAGGTTAGGGTTAGGGTTAGGGTTAGGGTTAGGGTTAGGGTTAGGGTTAGGTTAGGGTTAGGGGTTAGGGTTAGGGTTAGGGTTAGGGTTAGGGTTAGGGTTAGGGTTAGGGTTAGGGTTAGGGTTAGGGTTAGGGTTAGGGTTAGGGTTAGGGTTAGGGTTAGGGTTAGGGTTAGGGTTAGGGTTAGGGTTAGGTTAGGGTTAGGGTTAGGGTTAGGGTTAGGGTTAGGGTTAGGGTTAGGGTTAGGGTTAGGGTTAGGGTTAGGGTTAGGGTTAGGGTTAGGTTAGGGTTAGGGTTAGGGTTAGGGTTAGGGTTAGGGTTAGGGTTAGGGTTAGGGTTAGGGTTAGGGTTAGGGTTAGGGTTAGGGTTAGGGTTAGGGTTAGGGTTAGGGTTAGGGTTAGGGTTAGGGTTAGGGTTAGGGTTAGGGTTAGGGTTAGGGTTAGGGTTAGGGTTAGGGTTAGGGTTAGGGTTAGGGTTAGGGTTAGGGTTAGGGTTAGGGTTAGGGTTAGGGTTAGGGTTAGGGTGGTTAGGTTAGGGTTAGGGTTAGGGTTAGGGTTAGGGTTAGGGTTAGGGTTAGGGTTAGGGTTAGGGTTAGGGTTAGGGTTAGGGTTAGGGTTAGGTTAGGGTTAGGGTTAGGGTTAGGGTTAGGGTTAGGGTTAGGGTTAGGGTTAGGGTTAGGGTTAGGGTTAGGGTTAGGGTTAGGGTTAGGGTTAGGGTTAGGGTTAGGGTTAGGGTTAGGGTTAGGGTTAGGGTTAGGGTTAGGGTTAGGGTTAGGGTTAGGGTTAGGGTTAGGGTTAGGGTTAGGGTTAGGGTTAGGGTTAGGGTTAGGGTTAGGGTTAGGGTTAGGGTTAGGGTTAGGGTTAGGGTTAGGGTTAGGGTTAGGGTTAGGGTTAGGGTTAGGGTTAGGGTTAGGGTTAGGGTTAGGGTTAGGGTTAGGGTTAGGGTTAGGGTTAGGGTTAGGGTTAGGGTTAGGGTTAGGGTTAGGGTTAGGGTTAGGGTTAGGGTTAGGGTTAGGGTTAGGGTTAGGGTTAGGGTTAGGGTTAGGGTTAGGGTTAGGGTTAGGGTTAGGGTTAGGGTTAGGTTAGGGTTAGGGTTAGGGTTAGGGTTAGGGTTAGGGTTAGGGTTAGGGTTAGGGTTAGGGTTAGGGTTAGGGTTAGGGTTAGGGTTAGGGTTAGGGTTAGGGTTAGGGTTAGGGTTAGGGTTAGGGTTAGGGTTAGGGTTAGGGTTAGGGTTAGGGTTAGGGTTAGGGTTAGGGTTAGGGTTAGGGTTAGGGTTAGGGTTAGGGTTAGGGTTAGGGTTAGGGTTAGGGTTAGGGTTAGGGTTAGGGTTAGGGTTAGGGTTAGGGTTAGGGTTAGGGTTAGGGTTAGGGTTAGGGTTAGGGTTAGGGTTAGGGTTAGGGTTAGGGTTAGGTTAGGGTTAGGGTTAGGGTTAGGGTTAGGGTTAGGGTTAGGGTTAGGGTTAGGGTTAGGGTTAGGGTTAGGGTTAGGGTTAGGGTTAGGGTTAGGGTTAGGGTTAGGGTTAGGGTTAGGGTTAGGGTTAGGGTTAGGGTTAGGGTTAGGGTTAGGGTTAGGTTAGGGTTAGGGTTAGGGTTAGGGTTAGGGTTAGGGTTAGGGTTAGGGTTAGGGTTAGGGTTAGGGTTAGGGTTAGGGTTAGGGTTAGGGTTAGGGTTAGGGTTAGGGTTAGGGTTAGGGTTAGGGTTAGGGTTAGGGTTAGGGTTAGGGTTAGGGTTAGGGTTAGGGTTAGGGTTAGGGTTAGGGTTAGGGTTAGGGTTAGGGTTAGGGTTAGGGTTAGGGTTAGGGTTAGGGTTAGGGTTAGGGTTAGGGTTAGGGTTAGGGTTAGGGTTAGGGTTAGGGTTAGGGTTAGGGTTAGGGTTAGGGTTAGGGTTAGGGTTAGGGTTAGGGTTAGGGTTAGGGTTAGGGTTAGGGTTAGGGTTAGGGTTAGGGTTAGGGTTAGGGTTAGGTTAGGGTTAGGGTTAGGGTTAGGGTTAGGGTTAGGGTTAGGGTTAGGGTTAGGGTTAGGGTTAGGGTTAGGGTTAGGGTTAGGGTTAGGGTTAGGGTTAGGGTTAGGGTTAGGGTTAGGGTTAGGGTTAGGGTTAGGGTTAGGGTTAGGGTTAGGGTTAGGGTTAGGGTTAGGGTTAGGGTTAGGGTTAGGGTTAGGGTTAGGGTTAGGGTTAGGGTTAGGGTTAGGGTTAGGGTTAGGGTTAGGGTTAGGGTTAGGGTTAGGGTTAGGGTTAGGGTTAGGGTTAGGGTTAGGGTTAGGGTTAGGGTTAGGGTTAGGGTTAGGGTTAGGGTTAGGGTTAGGGTTAGGGTTAGGGTTAGGGTTAGGGTTAGGGTTAGGGTTAGGGTTAGGGTTAGGGTTAGGGTTAGGGTTAGGGTTAGGGTTAGGGTTAGGGTTAGGGTTAGGTTAGGGTTAGGGTTAGGGTTAGGGTTAGGGTTAGGGTTAGGGTTAGGGTTAGGGTTAGGGTTAGGGTTAGGGTTAGGGTTAGGGTTAGGGTTAGGGTTAGGGTTAGGGTTAGGGTTAGGGTTAGGGTTAGGGTTAGGGTTAGGGTTAGGGTTAGGGTTAGGGTTAGGGTTAGGGTTAGGGTTAGGGTTAGGGTTAGGGTTAGGGTTAGGGTTAGGGTTAGGGTTAGGGTTAGGGTTAGGGTTAGGGTTAGGGTTAGGGTTAGGGTTAGGGTTAGGGTTAGGGTTAGGGTTAGGGTTAGGGTTAGGGTTAGGGTTAGGGTTAGGGTTAGGGTTAGGGTTAGGGTTAGGGTTAGGGTTAGGGTTAGGGTTAGGGTTAGGGTTAGGGTTAGGGTTAGGGTTAGGGTTAGGGTTAGGGTTAGGGTTAGGGTTAGGGTTAGGGTTAGGTTAGGGTTAGGGTTAGGGTTAGGGTTAGGGTTAGGGTTAGGGTTAGGGTTAGGGTTAGGGTTAGGGTTAGGGTTAGGGTTAGGGTTAGGGTTAGGGTTAGGGTTAGGGTTAGGGTTAGGGTTAGGGTTAGGGTTAGGGTTAGGGTTAGGGTTAGGGTTAGGGTTAGGGTTAGGGTTAGGGTTAGGGTTAGGGTTAGGGTTAGGGTTAGGGTTAGGGTTAGGGTTAGGGTTAGGGTTAGGGTTAGGGTTAGGGTTAGGGTTAGGGTTAGGGTTAGGGTTAGGGTTAGGGTTAGGGTTAGGGTTAGGGTTAGGGTTAGGGTTAGGGTTAGGGTTAGGGTTAGGGTTAGGGTTAGGGTTAGGGTTAGGGTTAGGGTTAGGGTTAGGGTTAGGGTTAGGGTTAGGGTTAGGGTTAGGGTTAGGGTTAGGGTTAGGGTTAGGGTTAGGGTTAGGGTTAGGGTTAGGGTTAGGGTTAGGGTTAGGGTTAGGGTTAGGGTTAGGGTTAGGGTTAGGGTTAGGGTTAGGGTTAGGGTTAGGGTTAGGGTTAGGGTTAGGGTTAGGGTTAGGTTAGGGTTAGGGTTAGGGTTAGGGTTAGGGTTAGGGTTAGGGTTAGGGTTAGGGTTAGGGTTAGGGTTAGGGTTAGGGTTAGGGTTAGGGTTAGGGTTAGGGTTAGGGTTAGGGTTAGGGTTAGGGTTAGGGTTAGGGTTAGGGTTAGGGTTAGGGTTAGGGTTAGGGTTAGGGTTAGGGTTAGGGTTAGGGTTAGGGTTAGGGTTAGGGTTAGGGTTAGGGTTAGGGTTAGGGTTAGGGTTAGGGTTAGGGTTAGGGTTAGGGTTAGGGTTAGGGTTAGGGTTAGGGTTAGGGTAGGTTAGGGTTAGGGTTAGGGTTAGGGTTAGGGTTAGGGTTAGGGTTAGGGTTAGGGTTTAGGGTTAGGGTTAGGGTTAGGGTTAGGTTAGGTAGGGTTAGGGTTAGGGTTAGGGTT